>JAATLQ010038244.1:0-85902 GCA_013421005.1 Heliconius erato x Heliconius himera
TTAAAGTAACAAAAAATCATATTAGAAGTCATTATAGTTGTCTTTATATTATATATGTTGTTGTATGTTGTCTTTATATTTGTTTGTCATTCTATTATAGGGTGTGAGGCCAGTCGTGGCGCAGCGGCACGAGGTGTGACTGCAAAACCGACTGGTTGTGGGTTCGATCCCCACTCGAGGAGATGAAATATTTACTTAAATTTATATTTCCATTTCTTCGCTCTGGTGTCAAGGTTAAGAGCGGCGTTGAGTTCTGCCACTCAACACGCAATACCTTCAGAATTCGGCAGAAAGTGGGGAACGGAGTGTCTTAACACTAGGTTCCCTCTGCCTACTCTGCTGTGTGCGGAATACAGCGTGAAGCTGATTTATTTGTTTATTTTATTATAGTTGTCAATCAATTCTGCTTATTAAATAATCATGTATTTTAAGCGGGCGATGCCGTGGGCGGGCCGCTAGTATATAATAATACTTCTATCGGACTACACAATTGAAATTTAGTAGGTAGAGAGTTTACTAGGTAGTCTGGTAACCGCTTTTCGACTTTTACAAAAATAAAATATATATAATACTATAGGGCGGCTCCCCATGCATTGAACTGAAACTAAAAAAAAAAAACTTTTTTTATCAAAAAAGTGTGGGGAGTCTATAGATAGTTATTTTAAAATGGGGTGGTTGAGGTTGCTAAAGCCAATTTTTTTAACCATTAAAGCGTACCACTATGTCGGTAGCTTAAGTGAATTGCTTGCACATTTTAAATAATTAACTAAAATAAATAAACATAACATAAAAGTGTTATGGCGATGGTGGACTGTAAGTGCAACATGTTCGATTCCTACTCGAGGAAATGAAAAATTTAATATTTTATTTCATCGCCTTGGTAACGAGGCAAAGTATTGAGTTTCGCCACTCTGAGCGAAATGCCTCCAGAATTCGGTGGAAAGTGGGAAATGGAAGTGTCTTAATGGGAACGGAGTGACTTAACACTAGGATCCCAGGTTCCCTATGCCTACCTTGCTATGTGCGGGGTACAGAGTGAAGTTAAATACTAACACTTTTAACCTATCAAAGGGAAACCGCCGCATATACCTCATTCCGAAATCAAAGCTCAAAGCTGTTTAAAGTTTCGGAGTATGTGTTTACGTCATTGGTATCTTTGCGTAACTGCGTCACACGAAATACAGGTATGGATAAACATCGTGAAGTGGAAAAAAAATCCTACGTTTAAACTGTTAAGGTATCTTGATTAATTTCTTCTGGTATAGGTTTAAAATATTTTACCCTATATACCGTTCCCGTAAAAGGAGCGCTGACGCTTCCACCCTGTATAGGTATAATAAAACTTTGGTAAACACCTATATGTTGAATGAAGGATTAATAATTTAAATATAATTTTATTTCCGATTGGAAATCGAACCTAACCTAACTATCACGAGTACTGTAAAACGCGGTGGCATCTAAATAACCTAATCAAGTTTGAAATATATAAATATAATTCATTTACTAGAATCTCTGTTACATATAATTTTTAGAGTAGAGCGCAATCCTGTTATCTGAAAAGCAATAAATTCATAAGCTGCTACGTTTGTAATTTTTAAACGAATTTTAAATTATTGCACTATTGTGGTTTGTAGTTGGAGTTATTTTTTGCCGTTATTGTGGTTTCGATTCTTTCTCGAGTAATGTTTATATGTAAAATATTTTACCTTCTTTCTTTCGTCTTCTAACAAAAAGGGGTAAAAGTGGAAACTGGCATTATATTAACAACTTTTAGCTCAAATCTAAAGATGATATGTATTTTTATATTGACTAATATTTTTTATACTTAACGCTATCCTCGCATATAGCGTGCTAAACACAGGGAATTCAGTGCTAAAACACTCTGAATCCCAACAAAATGTCTCGATTTTATTTACTGTTAGAACTAGACGCCGCGCTTATATACCACAGCGAGGAAATAAAAATAATTTGTTTCCCGGGGTGTAATTCGAACTCACAGCCGTCGCCGTTACAGTCAAACGCGTTACCACTGTGAGACACGACGGCCTATATTTATATATTGAGGATTGAAATAACAATCAATTCAGATTGTTTATCGAAACGTTTTTTAAGAGACAATATTTTCCTTTTCAAGGAGCAATTACTACCAAACAATGCTTATGAAAAGCTTTCACAGAAAACAAAACATCGACAATTCCATATAATTTATTGTTTTTATTATTTCATTAGTTTATTTTTATTCATATATACTACAGCAGAGGCCGGTGTAATACGTTGTCGTGGTAAATCCGATGATTGTAGGTTCGATATCCACTCAGGGAAGTTATTATACTTACATAATATTTAATTTCTCTGGTAAAGCTAATTGGACAGAGAGATTATTATTTCAATATATATATGATGAGATTTTTTAATATTGTTTATCACTTTGGAGCCATTTAAAGACTTTGTGAACTGGTTGGAGAACTAGTTGCCGAACTTTATCTCCATAATTTAGGCCGGCAGGTAGAAAAGCTTTTTTTTTAGTAAAAATAATTGTCAATTATATTTACTATATAAATTTAATATAATTTTCTATTATATTTACTGTAATATAATTGGGTATTGGAGGTTTTATATTGAACAATAAATTTTGTGGTCATTAATGTCATATTGATTGAACACTCAATGGTTGTGGGTTCTATTCTAATTAATGAGAATGTTTATTTTTTTTTAGCACCTATAAATTCAAAACACTAATAATCTACAGTTGTAATTATAAGTGAATAAACAATAAAGTGAATAAAGAGCGAGTTAAGCTTTTAATTGACGGGAAAACTGATGCGAGTAAAATTAGAAATAAATTCCATGTAAATAGTACAATAACAGCTTAAGTAGGCTAATTTTGGGTTTTCAAAGTTTATGTTGCCGAATCATTTAGAGTTACAAAAGTGCTTGTGGAACAAATATAATATTTAGGTTGCTTAAAATTTATTAAAGTCTTACTTAACACTTTAATATCTCGAAAATAGGGCGAAAAGTGATAAAGTAAAAATTTTACCACAATTTAATTAAATATACACTAAATAATAATATCTAAAACCCAATACGATTTCGGGACGGATATTACAGCCGTGTTTCAGTTGGAAAACTAAAATAAATCTGTCAGAGCCCCTTTTGCGTGCTCAAGCAATCGAATAAAACATTAAGATATCGCAGAGGCCGGAGTGTTGGGGTGTCGTTAATCAAAGTGGGACGGCTGACACCGGGCGACGGTCGAAATATCGCATTTAGAGCTTAGTTTAATTTTTACGAATATAGGCACAGGGAAGGCAGAAGGCACCTAGGATTGAGATACTTCGTCGCCCACTTTTTGTCCAATTTTGAAGACATTGTTTGTTGAGTGGTGAAATTCCACAACTCGCTTTGCCAATATTTAGTTCAATTACGTAACTAGGAGTTTTATATTCCTTAACGCATAACTCCTCCAAAGTGTCTTAAGTGGTAACAGAGTGTCCTAATACTAAAAATTATTATATTTATTACTATTTTGAATTACCTGCACTAGTAGAAAAATGCAGCGTGAGGCTGAAAATGGGAAACGGAATATGTTAAAACTAGATCTAGTTTTAAATTATATAATTATTTTTTAGTATATGTATCTATACATTTAGGTATATCTTAAAAATAAATAGAGATATATATAAGGAGAATAATAATATACAGATAAAGAGAAAACGCGTGAAATTATATTTTGTAATCGAATTTATAGGTTTTTAAACGTTTGTTTGTTTACGTAAGTAAACATGGCCTTAATTGTGTTACTTCACGTTACGCAATCAAATAACATCACGAAATCTAAATCAAATGTATATAATTCAACTGATTTATAGTCGAACTTAATTAACATGAAAATATAGAAGCCTATACAATTACTCTTACATTTACATTCGCACACACACATATATATATACATGTATATGTATAGAGAGAACAATGTCTTTGATCCTACCCTTGATTTGTATTAGAAGTTTCTCCTTCAAATATTTTATTACTGTCAGGAAAAAATCCTCCCCATTTCAGGGGTTGTTTCTGTTTCTAGGGGTGTTTTGTACACCGTCATTGAGGGATCGTTAAAATTTAGGTTGTTGCTTAGTGACAAGTTTGTTTAGTCATTACGATAATTTTGTAATGGTTGAAGATATTATTCGTAGGTATATATTAATAATCAAATCAGCTTCACGCTGTATCCCACACAGCAAGGTAGGCGGAGGGAACCTAGTGTTAAGACACTCCGTTTCCCACTTTTTGCTAATTTCTGGAGCCATTGCCTGTTGAGTGGCAGAAAGACACCAGAGCGAAGAAATGAAAATATAAATTTAAGTAAATATTTCATCTCCTCGAGTGGGGATCGAACTCACAGCCAATCGGTTTTACAGTCACACTTTGTGTCTTTGCGCCACAACTGGCCTCAATAGGTAGGTTTATATAGTAATAATATATATTAACAATTAAGATGGTGCAGTTAAAAAAATGGGAGCCTATCTTGGCGCAGTGGAAAAGCGTCCGACTGAAAACGCGTTAAATGTGAGTTCTCTGGTAAACAAAGCGCGGCGTTAACTTCTGCCACTTAACACGCAATGTCTCATAAAATTGGGCAGTAAGTGATAAACTCTCTCTCCATACCCTTCTATATGCACACTTTAAACTTCTATAACATAACTAGCATTCAATAAAGTATACAAACTTTCTATCATTTTAACTCTTCTGTTTATTCCTTCACAAAGTAGGATGAATAAACAAAAGCTTATGTGAATACAAAAACGGATGCATAAGAGAGCAAAATTCAGAGAGAATAAAACTCGGCCTAAAAGTTGATTGTTCTGATACTCCCAAAAATGGAAAACACCTGACACAGTTGACTTTGAAAAGAACAAAAAATGAAACTTGCCGTGTTTGATGCGTTTAGTGTTCAAAAAGATGAGATCGATTTAAAAATTGTTTGGAAAAATGAAAATGACGTTACCAGTAGGAAGTTTATACGATTCACACAAAAAAAATATTTACATTTAGATATATATCATTGTGTAAAATTTTCTATACATATAAAAATATTAGGTGTACATCTGTGATTTCAAAACAAAAGTGTTTCTTTCAAGTACCTACGCATATGTATATATAAATTACAGGATATTAAAACACAAACAAACGAATTAAAAAAAAGAATTAATCTCCGGAAGGAAGGAGGTAGAATAACGTATAGGCTACTTCGTACATCATATAGGTTACATTTAGGAATTTACGCGGAAAAAAAATTAAAACGCGAGTCAGTACCTGCTACCCTGATAAAAAAAGGAAAAAAAAAATTTTTTTTCTATTAAATACAACAGTTTTTGCTAGCAAAAACCAAAAAAATATTCAAATTTATTTAGTGTGTAAAAGGTTTTTGCCAAATACACAAAAAAATTAATAAATAAATAATTATATATAGTCCAAGAGAGCAAAGCTGCGAACTTGCCGCTAGTATGCTATAAAATTAACATTACCTAGCTCCTGTCATAAACATCTAAAGTGAAATGTCACTCGTAGTCTAGCATAAAGCAGAACATAATATAACCTATTAAAGTTATATGGAAAGCTACATACGCTTTAAATGATGTCTTAGTCTGGAGTAGCACCTGATGTCGCATTTGCTTATATTAATTACTTGTAAGCTAAACGCCCATGGCTATTCCTTTGAAAGTTACTGTAAATTAAACCGGTGGTATGTTATCCGTTGCAATTTACAGTAGAAACTTGAGGTTTTATTTTGACGTGAATACGACTATAAATTTGCAAAAATCCAAAAATCTAGAGGATACGGTTTTGGTCTTGTAGATTCGAATCTATTCTCAAAATCCAGAATAAAATTATACAACTATAAAGCTAAAGAATCAAAAAATACATTACAATAAACGACAATAGTGCGCGGTGGATTGGGAGGCGACGCCATTTTGAGGTTATTTTGATGCGTATCCAGATTTGTTATTAGTATAACTCATGATTTTGGGAAGCTCAACGTTAGTTTTATTTTTAATCAACAGCTATCACCAAAATCTATCGATTGTATATAAAAGATTATTTATTTATATTATTATTTAAATAATATAATTCCTTATATAAACGTACAACATACGGCCGTGTTCATGACACAGCCACAGCCATGTTGTTTAGTTACACTCATATAACTGGATAGGCGGAAGAAAACCTAGTGTTATGTTTCTTCTGGATTGTACTCAACTTCGTACCTTGTCCTACATGGTGGAGCTTATAATAAAAATTATATATCTTAATTATTTTTGTATAGTGTACTTTCTAAATGTCAGAAGCCATTGACACATTTTGTTTAAGCCAGGGAATATTTTTTTTCTTAAATACAAGCATATTTTTTTTACTACATTGGAAAAAAATCAATGCGAGTCAGGCTTGCACACTGAGGGTTCCGTACCAAATTCAGAATTATAGTGCAACTTATAAAAGTTGAGAAACTTAAGTTTGCGGGCGTATGAATTCATTTTATAAGAAAGGAACTACACATATACATTTGTAGTGATTTTTTCAATGAAATATCTGTAAATTTTCACTTATCAGATTGTTTTCTTTATTTGTATTATAAGTTTTCAATTTGTGTCAAATTTCATACCTGTGTGTGCATGGGAAGTACCTACAGTTTTGATGATGCGGCGAATTTCATACAAGATGCAGTAAAAATTAAGCATAAATGCCCGTATCTATTGATGTGGTTGACTTAGAAGCTGGATTTTTTTTACTCCAAGCGATCGTAGATTTGAATATTTTAAATAAATTTCAAATTGTGGAGGTACTACGCGACGCGGAGGTAAATGGTCTGGAAAAACATATTGACAACTTCAACGTAATCCTATAAGGGTTCTGTTTTTGTCTTTTGATGTACGGATCCCTAGAAAACGCTATTTTTTTTGTAACAGTTTTTTTTTGTTAAGAGCGTTTAATAAATATTCACTGAAAAGAGCAGCAACATAATCTACAAAAAAAAACAGTCGAATTAAACATTCCTTCCTTGTCCAAAAGTGATACGTATAAAGGTTAAATTTTAAAATATGCTGAGGCTATCTTGGTGCAGTGACGTTGTGTCTGATTGTAAGCGTGGATTATGGGTTTGATTCGCACTCGGGGGGTGATTTTTTGTGATTTCCAAGCAATATCTCGAATATTGTACGGAAAGTGAAAAACGGAGTGTCTTAACACTTGATTTGCACTGCCGACCCTGCCACATGCGGGATACGGTGAAACTACAAAATTGTTAAAATACAATATATTACGATACTTACGACAACAACAACATCAGTAGAAGTAATCACGTAACATTTTCTTTCTAAGCACGATAGGTATCTTGAATGTTGACCTACATCAAGATTGGATCGCGATCCGACGCAAGGCTAACGGGCCAAGTTTCTCAAGGACATTGATCTGGGTTTTATTAAAACGATTATTCACTTTTTAGGCACTGATTTCAATAAGGCTATATTTTCATATATATTTTCTTGCTTTATTTTTTTCCTTGTGTACTAAATGTACATTTTATGCTCGCTGATGTTAATTTTTATATACCCGCTTTGTTATGACAAAACGCGGCGTTAAATTCAGTCTTTATAAAAATGGGTGAAATATATAGAAAGTAGAGAAACCGAGTGTTAAGTGCAGTAGAAAATATTGAAAATAAAATAGCCACTTAGCACATAATGTCTCGAAAATTGGGCGGAAAAGGCTCGAAGTAACTTATCACTAGATTCTCTCTGCCTACTCTACTGTATATGGGTTTCAGTGTGAATATTTTTGTTGTTTACTTTTATTTTTATAAAATAAATAGTCTTTGAGTAATAACTCAGCTTCAATTTTGAAGTCAATGCCTATGGACAAGGTTATTTTAAAATTTAAAAATTTGTATAGAAACCTATTTATAAATTCAATTTCGTATAAACAGTTTTCCCCAACGACTCGTAATATTTAATATTTTACGCGTACAAGGTGTCACTGGGAAATAATTACTTGCCGGTCATTTGATTGCCTATTTTCGTTACACTTTTTCGCTTAATAACATTTTTATATGGTGTTAAGAAATAATTTTGCTGAATTAAAAAAAATCGTTGTGTTTTTTTATTTTGTGAGTAAATTGCAAATAAACGTGCGCAGGTGGATTGAACGTCAAGAGAATCAGTATTGAAATATTGGAAAAAAGATGTCTAAAGCAAAAGTGTCGAGAACGAAGTATCGAGACACTCCAATTTTCGTATTATACATTTTTTAACATTTTTAAAGTGTTATTTTATTAGAAATTAGGAAAGAAAAATTGTTATTTTTTGCGGGATTTGAACCCACTCCTCTTTAGGAACCGTCCAAAAGCGGCGCGGGTTCAAATACCGCTACGATCAAATTCTTATACATTTTCTTAATAAATAAAATGGCGAAACTCAACGCCGCACTTTTCCTTGTTATCAAGAAAGAAATAGAAATGAAAATCATTCCCTCAAATGGCAATCATATACCGCTGCGTCATGACGCGAGACCTAAAAGTTTTCTTTGCATTATTAATAATTTAATGAGCTTTCAGTGTATAAATACCCTTACAAACTTCAAAGCTTTAAGCTCAGTAATAACAATTCTTTCGACTTAATTTTACAGACCCTTTGATTTCTTTGTGCCTATTGTGATTGTGATTGTGCTAGAGAAGTTTTGAATTGATCGCCATTTCAAAGTTATGAAATTTCTACTCAACTTATATTACTCCATTTAAATTTGTCGAATGATTACCTTTTTTTTTAAAGTTTCACGCTGTGGACCACCGTATTTGTCTCATTAGAGCAGAGAAATTAAAAAAAATTGATTTCACCAAGTCAAGATCAAACCCATAATCAGAGTTCCATCGTGCCATATGTTTAGCTTCGCGCTATATAAAGCAAACCGCGACGTTGAGTGACGGAACTCAATATCGCGTCTTTCTCGTCACGAGAGCAAGAAAATGAAAGTATCAAATATTTCATTTCCATTCATTGAGTGAGAATCAAACCCATAACCGTCGTTTGCACACTTGTGCACTTGGCGCCTCAATGGCGCCCAAAAATAGCTGTATCAAAAATAAAATATTAAAGCATAAAATCTTGTCAGAATATTTCAATACCTTATATATAAATATACTTTCCAAGTACAGTGAAGCGTTTCAATCCAAGATAATGATGTGTTCTAGACACGATCCTTGCTTATATCAATGGGTCACGGACGCAAACGTATAATACAAGTATAAGACGATGTTCTAGTTTTCATGTGTAAAAAATATGTTGTTGTAATTTTAGTTGTTATTTATGTTTTACAGATATTTTTTTTATTTTATTTTTTTAGCTGCACGCTGTATCCTGTACATAACAGGTTAGGCAGAAAGAATCTGGAAACCTAGTGTCAAGACATTTCACTCCATTAAGAACGGAACTCCGTTCCCCACTTTCCACTGAATTTTGGAGAATTTGAGAAACAGGGTAGGAGAAACAGGGTAGGAGAAACAGGGTAGGAAGAGGAAACCTAGTGGTAAGACACTCCGGTCTTCACTTTCACCGAATCCTGGAAGCATTGCGTGTTGGGTGGCGGCATCAACGCCGCGCCATTTCTTCGCTCTGGTGTAGAGCGAAGAAATGAAAACATAAATTTTAAATAACGAAAGAAAGAAAAAAGCGAAGAGAAAATGTAAATATTAAATATTTAATTCCCTCGAATGGGAATCGAACCCACAACCGATCGCGCTTACAGTAGCACGCTTATGCACCTGCGCCATGACTAAAAGAAAGTAAGTTGATAAGACGTGGTAAAGTATCCAAAAGGTAGACTTCCTTATGGAGGCAGTAGGAACAGTTAAATACTTGTAGCGTACTTCTAGATAGCAGTCAATACTCGCGTCACAATGATAAAATGTTAATAATCATACATGAAGTAATTAGTTTTTAGGTAGCGATGGTACAGATAAATATAACAGACAAAAAATAATCTACAGAACTGGTAAAAAGTTCCCTTTAAAATCAACACAATTCCTTACTCAATTTTAGAAACAAATTCTGAGTAATATCTTAATCTTAATATATATAAAAGGACATGTACCTGACTGACTGAGGTAAGACGCACGCACAACCGTAACCGCAGATGGTAGAAATGTGAAATTGGGAAAGATGTTTATTTCCATAATCTGGACATCCACTAAGAAGGGATTTTGAAAAATTTTAAACCTAAAGGGATGAAATAGGGGTTGAAAGTTTGTATGGATTTTTTTTTTAAATCGGCATCGATTTTTATAAAATTTGAAATTCAAATTCATAAAACTATTTCATTGAACACGTGTTTCATAGTTTTTTAGAATTCACCCCTTAAGGGTTCAAATAAGGGGATGAAAGTTAATATGCAAAAATCTTTAAATCACCACCGATTGTTATAAAAATTTAAATACAGACTGTTAAAAATATTTTATTGAACACGTGTTTCGTGTTTTTTTTAGAATTCACAGTACTAAATGCTTGAGGATGTTGCTGTTACATCATCCAGACTGGCCATTCTCTTTCACTCTAGAAACCTAAAACGCGTAATACTGATAAAGTTTATAGTGATAAACGTGATGTAATATAAAGTCAAGTCAAAGTCAATATTATTTATAAAAATATATTTAAAATAAGATATCACAAGCTTAATTTTCTGAAATTCATTTTTTTTCAACAATTTTAAAGTGTTATTTCACACTCAAATAAGAATTTCAACGCAGTTTGATGAGAACGTATGGCTTAGCAGTCAGATCGTTTGGATGGTTTCCGAAAGGCTCGGATTCAAATCCTGCTACGTTCAAATTTTTATACGTTTTTTGAATACAGTCTTAATTTTTTAACCGAAAAATATAAAGCTACAACTGTAAATTGGAGTGAATGGCGATACCGAGAAATATTGTAGAATCAACAGGATACACGGCTTCACCATTCAAGAGTACATCTGCTTCAACAATTTTCATATTTGGCGTTCTGAAAATTTTACATTTATTTTTTTTATTATTCAATAGTAAGTTATTAACAATAAATCAATATACTATGATAACAAGATTTGTCATTTTTCATTTTAAAAATCAATGAAGTATCATTAGCACATAATCATGGTTCTTTCCAAGTAGATATATCAAATCATTTATATATATTGAAAATAAAAAAGTGCTCCTTTTTTAGATAGACCCTTGTGGAACCCCCATATTGATTAATGAATATAACTCATGATCTTCCTTAGTGGAGTGACCCCCAACACAAGAAAACTATTTAACTTAGAACCAGTAATTGCTGAAAACAGCGCGTTTAACCAAACACTCTTTTGCTTATAATATTAATATAGACTTCAATTATACCAACAATAAAAATACCATAATTCGAGCATTGTAGAGTATCATAAAGTGAATCCACATAGAACGACACAATTATGGAAAATATTTGTTTTACACGCAAATTGTGGCCTAAAATTAGGTTAATTTTGGTTGAGCTAGTTGGTATAACTATGTATTGGATTTCGGTATTTTATGCACTAGGCATGTTTAGATTTGATGGTAAGCGGAATGTGAGGAACAGACTGTTTTAACACAACAACTGGTTGCAAGTCGTTAGTCGTAGTAATTCGACAATTATTAAACCGTTTTTTATGATTCTTGGACTTTTAGTAAGTTCTCTTAATAGTAATATAAAAAAGTCCCCTTAAATCAAAAACCATATTCTCGATATGACTTTTGTTGTCCAAGAAATTTGTGACCAAATGTACAATATAATTAATAAATTGTTCCTAAGTATCATACTATAGGTGGAATTGATACCCTCCTTTTTTGAAATGGGCTAAAACTGCATAGTTTTATAATATATCATTTATTTATCATAATTTAGCGATATTCATTTGTACCCAATCAAAGTAAAACTAGTGAAAAATACCAATTACTAAAATCTTCTTTCAAATTTGGATTCGACCCAAATAATTGAGTGTATACTCGGATACACTGATCTATTGTACTATGTTGATTACAGAAACTAAAAAATAAATAAAAATATAAAGTTAAACTATGTTTATATATATAAAAATTACAACAAAAAACAGCATATTATGTATATTTCTTATGTCATTACGTACGATTCAGAATCCTAAATATAACGCTTGAGTAAAACGAAAGGAGGACGTCACATGATAAAATATACCATATCAGCTATGAAGTGTGCGATCATTACCATAATTCAAAAGAAAAAGGCACGAGAAAAGTTATAAAAAAAAATCCCCCGCTATCTCCACTCGAGTCGCTGCTGGCACAAATATCTTTAATTGGTACGAAGATATCGCGTTTTATTGGCAACCTTCGCTCCGCTGTAATAAAATTATATAAGAATTTCTACCTGATTTTGATTTTTAATGATCTGTTTGTTGATACTACGTGGCATACTTGGTATGTCGACTATAGGAAACGGTTTTAGATGATAAATCATATTTTTAATATAGTAGACTTATAAACTAATAGATTGTAAATAAACATTTAAATAAAAAAAGAAAATAGATTTTTAATTCGTTTACTTGAACAAATTTGAAACGTGAAATTTGAACAAACAGTGACAATTGCTTAAATAAAATAAGCTTGACGCTGTATTCCACACACAGCAGGGTAGGCAGAGGGAACTTAGTGTTAAGACACTCCGTTCCCCACTTTCTGCCGAATTCTGGAGGCATTGCGTGTTGAGTGGCAGAACTCAATGCCGCGCTTTGCCTCGACACCAGAGCGAAGAAATGAAAATATAAATTTAAGTAAATATTTTATTTCCTCGAGTGGGGATCGAACCCACAACTAGTCGGTTTTACAGTCATACTTTGTGCCCCTGCGCCACGGCTGGCCTCATAAGCTTAAGTAAATTATATTTGTTAGTTGTCATTAATTCTAGATGACTTAAATTATAAAGTTATAGATATATTTGTTTTGGCAAAATACTTAGTAAATTTTTAAATCAGTTTTTACACACGTTGTTCGCCACATTCCGCTCAATTATCAAGACACTGCGTGTTCAGAAGCAAAATTTAAGATGCCACGTTTTGACTAATTTCCACAGCGAAATCAGCATGATACTATAATTTTTTTTCAATTTTTTAAACTTCATATCTCGGTACCACGGTTATTGAAACATTTTTAACTGAACAATCTACCTACTTTTAGCTATTCAAGAAGTAAGTTATATTGGTCGGTATTAATAGTTCCTTAAACGGCTAACTCGATTTACGCGGCCCTCGAGACACATTGCCGTACTAAATTTCAATCAACGACACGCACTTCGGAAACAGTATATATTTGCACATTATTTTTGCTTTCCATTCCATTTTGTTACATTTTAAATTAGTTACTAAAAATTTAACTTTATTTTTATATATCATTAAATTAAAACAATTATTTATTGTTTTAATATTCATTTTAAATAATTCCTCAAAAAACCAGCTAAAAAACCAGGTCTACGCTGAATACAAAAGGGAACTTAGTGTGAAGGCAGGCCATTCCTCACTTTTTGCCTAATTTTTGGAGATATTGTTGAGTGGATTTGAACTCACAACCATCCTAACTACAGTTTGAACTATATTACAAAAGCTTAATAATTCTAAAATTTAATAATCTATTAATTTAGAAACAGTTTCATATTATAATTAGATTTTACATCCAATATATAAATTGATATATAAACTGTGTTATTATACACAGTTTACATATCACAGGTATATTACTTGATAACAGCCCATAGCCAAAGACCTAGACAATTGACTATACAATATAAAAAAAACAATTCGTACCAGTAGTAGTTCTTAAAATTAGTGCGTTCAACGAAACGAACTTATCTGCTCAAAACATCCATGTACCATATAGGCTTTAAGTTACTTTTATTTCATTTTAATTAAATATTTAACTGTAACTTGTATATAGCGTGTGTGAATAGGCAAAAAAAACAGCCAACTTCCAGCCTTCCAGTAAACAAATTAAAAACAAAAAGTCGTAATTTCGCTGTATTTTTAATTAATCTCAACGTTAAATTTTACTTTAGAGCTGACGTTTCGGCATCGAACTAAAATTTTCTGTATGAAATTTCCCTTGAAAAATTATTTATATGCGACGAAGTTATGTGACCGTGCACTGAAAATCGTTAGTGTATTAAAGTTAATTACATTTAAGCCTAAAACTTTATAGTACTTAGCTTGTACCTTGCTTGTGGTTGAGCCATTTTTGTTAAGTAAATTAATAATATAAACTTTAGTTGTGCGTGTTCTAGTCCTTATTGGGTCAGTGAAACGAAACAGTTTGTAAATTTCAATTTACAATAGGTGGTTGTAGGTTCGATTTCGATTTAACCATTTTACTGTTTAGCTCCGTGCGACGTTATACTACGTTACGCTTTATAAATAGACAGTACTATGAGTTTTGCTTAGTCGTAAATATTTTCAGCTTCAGAACATTTCTTTATAATAGTAAATAATAATATTCTGTAAATAAAACTTTCAATAAAAATAAAATTATATCATGGCAAAGAAACAACGTAGGGAGCGTAATATTCGTATGATACGAGTATTTCCTTATTGTATGGAAGAAAATTATTAAAGAAATAAGAACTTCTTCTATTTATGACAGCAATTCTGAGTTGAATATACGATACGCGAGCGCAAAGCGCCGGTGTTGAATAAAATTACAAAATTGGCTGGAAAATAGAAATTTTATAAAGTAATATCTCGAAAATAAAGTAATATAACAAAGTAATATCTCGAAAATTGGCAAAAAGTGAAGAACAGAGTTTTTAACACTAAGTTTCCTCTGCATACCCTGCTATATACGGGATACAGCGTGAAGCTAAAAAAACAGTCATAATATTCTACAAAAGAAATATTTATATATGTATATAGTTAAGGCCAGTCATGGCGCAGTGGCATAAACATGCGTCAGGTTGTGGTTTCGATTCTCACTCGATTCGATTCAAATTAGGGTGGAGCGGCGCGGCGCGGCGTTGAGTTCCGCCACTCAACACGCAATGTCTCTAGAATCCGGCAGTAAGTTGAAAGCGGAGTATATGTACACTTTGAGTTCTTTCATTCCGTTCGACATTAAATAAGTCGCATTGTAACAATTCCGTCCCAACGAGAATAAATCTATGCGTAAAAAAGGATAAGCACCTGACCCTTTCTCTCACAAAATGTTCGACCTAAGGGTCTCCAAATACATAATTGTAATATGTTTAGTCTTTATATAGAATATATAAAGGTCAGGTTAAAATAAACGCATAGAAGTCAGAAGTTGTGCATAATTGTGCGACTATAAACTCGAGAGGTTGTGGGTTTAATCCCCACTCGAGAAAACGAAATATTTAATATTTTCATTTCTTCGCTTTGGTAACTAAGCCAAGCGTGGTGAGTGAGAATGAGTTCCGCCACTCAACACGCAATACCTCTAAAACTGATATGTGTTGAAAAAAAATATATTTGTGCAGTAACCTGCGGCTTCGCCCTCGTGATTAAGTGCAAACTACTAACAAATGAGTATAACACTGAGACAATTTAAGTGTCGTAGGTAACGCTGACTGTTGGTACGTATAGTATATAATTTTTTCAATTCGAACCAGTAGTTCCTGCGATAAGCGCGTTCATCCAAACATACTTCAGCTTTATAATATTAGTATAGAAGTAGAGATTAAGTTATTGTATTTGTGATTATAAGTTAATCAAAACCACGATTCTAATATAAGATATATTTTTTAGTTCATTTATCCGAGTAAAAAGAAATAACGTAAGTAATGACTTGTTATTTAATTCTACACTTACCACTTTAAATCCATCTTATATTGATCCACAAAAACAAATGCCTCAATGTATAAGACTTACCGATTTAACAGATCGATGTAGATATGTAGAATTTATATTTAAAATAAAAATATTGAATCTTTACGACAGAACAAGTAGAGGAAAACTAGTGTCAACTAATTCCGCCCTTCGCTCACTGTCTGAATGGCGTGTTGAGTAACCGAACAAAACACCGAGCGGCGCCTCATTCCCGAAAATTCGGTGGCAAGTGTGGAACGGAGTGTTTTAACACTAGATTTTGAGATTCCCTCTGCCTATTCTGTTATGCAAGAAAAAAGATATAACAGCGTTTTTCATTAAAAAGACACAAAGACTTTTATATGTTCAGCAATAAATAGACCTATAGTGTCTGTTAAAATATCCAAAGCTCAGAAAACCAGGAAATTACCCATAAAATTTATTCAATTCCCCTAAAAAGCGATAAAAGTCCATAATACCATTAACTGTTTATTTCAAACGTAACAAAATTCTAAACTGAGTTTGCCCTCACCTCATTATTTCTTGTTTTCTTTACCCCGTACTACCATTGTGAAAACCCTTAACGAACCCCAACAAGGGTCTTTATCTTAATAAGTTTCTTTACCTTTTAAAGAATCAATGAATATACGCATTTAGTAAGGCCGTCGTGTGACTATCAGCGCTAGCGATTCCCACTCGAGGGTATGAATTATTTTTGTTTCGCTCGCTCTGGTATGATAAAGCAGCGTTGAGCTCCGTCACTTCACATGCAATGTCTCAAAAATTAGGGAGTATCTTTACGTTAAACGCCTATATTTGGGATACAATGTGAAGCTGCGCATTAAGTAGGACAGAATCTAGTGTTACTACTCTCTGTTCTCCATTTTAATCTTATGTCCAACCTTGAGTTAATACTCAATTTATCTAAAATAGGATTAAGCCAGAATAAAAACCAGCTAATACAATCAGCAATAAAGTTAAATTGTTGTTGTTGCTTAAGTTTTGAATAAAAATTAAATACAATCATTCCCCAGAGTGGATAAAGAACCCACGACTATCACGTATAGTGTTACTATATCAGGATTGAATCACAATATATGTATATATTATATAACTCACACATCGTTATAAAGGAATGGCTATTGCCTTTTTTATACATTTGGCCGGTGTTAGACTGCGGTTTACTGAAATATATTGATGTCAATTTCGTTTTTGGACGTTTTAGGAACATTCGTTGGTGACGCGCGTGTGGCATATCAATTGTTATGCTGTTTTGTTTTAAATTTATTTATTTTTTAGCTTTTCAATGTATCCTACATATAGCAGAGTAGGCAGAGGGAACTTTACGACACGCCTTTACGGATAACGTCCACCACGTGTTTTGTAGCGAAACTCAACGCCACGCTTTGCATTATTACCAAGGCAAGCAAGGAAATAAAAATGACTGAGTAGGAACTGAATTCAGAGCAGTCGCGTTTATATATCACACGCAGTATGAAGATTACCTCAAACAAAAAATTGAATTATGAAAAAAATATAGGCAGTTAATTATCAATTGCTCAACCGTATATTTACAAAGGGCGATCGGACCGCGTGAAAAACGCTACGTGATTTATGTGCCGACGTAGCTATCTCCAGATAAATTATTGTCTTCACATCGCCAGTGCATACATGCGAAAAAGTGAGAAATGGCTCCCACAATACTTCCTCTTCCTTTTATTCTTGAATAGATCTGATATCTAGTCTTTCTAAAGTCAAAGCTTATATATAAACTAGAGGTCGCGCGCGGCTTCGCCCGCTTATTAGGAGTGAGTTCTAAAAAACCACGAAACATGTGTTCAATAAAATATTTTTAACAGTCTGAATTTAAATTTTTATAAAAATCGGTGGCAATTTAAAGATTTTTCCATATAAACTTTCAACCCCTTATTTGAACCCTTAGGGAGTGAATTCTTAAAAACCATGAAACACGTGTTCAATGAAATATTTTTAAGAGTCTGAATTTCAAATTTTATAAAAATCGGTACAGATTAAAAAAAAATTCCATACAAACTTTCAACCCCTATTTCATCCCTTTAGGATTAAAATTTTTCAATTTCCCTTCTTAGTGGATGTCCAGAATATGAAAATAAATATCTGCCCAAATTTCACGATTGTACCATCAGCGGTTACGGCTCTGCGTGCGTCTTACCTCAGTCAGTCAGCACAAGTCCTTTTATATATATAGATTGTATTATGGTTACAATATGTTTTTTTCTTGTTGGTAACATTGGTACCACAACAGGGCGAGAGATTCAGTTAAGTATAACCACATTATAGTAGACGAGGTCCTGATGAATTTCCTCATAGCAACAGTGACGGCAGCCATAATTTCTGGAGCAAAGGAAAATCTTTTAATGGAAAACGTAAACCTTACATAGACCGAGATAACCTCTTTGAAATGTTTTAATCACTCAGGGCACAAGGTCTGATGTAAGAACATACAATATATTATAAAAAAAAATACTCGAAACTTAATACAAGTATAAGCCTCCTGAATTTCCTATAAAGTAAAGAAAATAGGGTATAGGAAAGGCACTAATTTCTGTTAATAGAAACTGAAAAGAGATACACAGATAGAGTGCAATAAATCTATCAATGGAGAGCATTATATTATATTGACTTGTTCAGACTACAAATAGTTTCTATTTTATATGTAGTTTTCCTATTTTTTTATATTTTTTTATTAGGCAAGAGTATTTGCCCTAGGGCAAAAAGAAAATTTCAAAGATTTTTATTTATGTTGATTTTTTATTTAAGCAAAGATAATACAATTTGAAAAAAGATTCTGTTTTATTTCATAAGTAAGCAAAAAAAAAATCTACCAAATTTTATACAATATCAAATAACAATAACGTAAATTAGGTCAGCCAGAGTGACCACGTAATATTTTTAAGTGTATCCAATAAAAATAAAATTTATACAATAGGAAATAGAATGATTCCATACAGTGTTGCTAGTACTGTTTAATATTCGTTAAGAAATAATTTCATAGGCTATAGCATTTTCTTAATGAAAGGATTTTCTTAATTAATTTTCGTAATATATTTGTCTAATACTTTGAATATATAGGGATGTAAATGTACATTACTTCTGTTACCCCATACAAAATCTGCATGATTCTTCAATTGAAGAGGTACTATGATATCGTAAACAACGTTCGGCAACTGTTTCCTTAACAAAGCGACGTCATCTATAGATGATATATGGTCGTTTCTACCAGTATATAAAGCGACATGCATCGTTACTTTTTTCAAGGCATACGTAGGTGGACTCAACGAGTCTGGTATCTGGCAAATGTTTTATATTTTGAATTCTGTGAATATTACAGCAAAAGTTTTGTAAAAGTACCCGTTAAATTAAAAAATGTTCGAGTGCTATAGGGAAGAATTTTGGTTCTATTTCTTGATCATCAAACCCATTTAAAGGGAAGATAAAGGCGTACGCGCATAGTGCGTAGCCAACTTCCGGTATATCATAAATCGTTTTTAAAATACGGGTGCTCATGAAACTATCATCAAATAACGCATATATTCCAAGACTTTGAGATAAAACTTCAAATAAACGTGTCAAGATGGACAGTATGTTTTGTAAATAGCATATTGGTGTGAGAGCAATCAACACATTGATTTTGGAATTGTATTTACTTCAGGTGGAGCCTAGAACATAATATATCGTATTCCCCAGTGAGTGGCCGATGGCAGTTACATTTGTAGCTTTGGTTTCATCTAACACTTGGTCGAGTATAGCCGGAAGATCGTAATAACCTACTTCATGGAATCCGAAGTCCCAATATTCGGCATCTTTATCAGGGTCCAAATAAACATGCTTCCGCGAATATCTATTGCTTCTCAGGTTTGCAAGCCAGACGTCGTGGCCTTTGTTAGCCAAAGTGATGCCGAGAGAATTCACCTCTTAACAAAAACGAGTCTGAAGAGTCAAAAATGTCATGTGTTGACAAAATAAGATATAGACTTTTGCCAGGAAGTCGGTACAAAGTTAATTTGTAGTTGTCTTCTGTGACTATCTTATATTCCATAAGCGGGTGACCATATTTAGTCCCCAGACCGACGAAATTCAATGTTGGTTCCTCAGGAAGTATTTCCGAACTAAACAAAACAGAAGATACATAATAATAGTGCAACACTACAGTGCTGACCGTAACGACCACTCCACCAAACATCGTATGTATCGATCTTAGTTATAATATTTTAATTACACTTGCACAACTATAAATATATGCATTTTTCATGTTTCCATTGCCGTTTTAAATGAGTATAACGCTTGCGAAAACTCACAGAATGCAATTGATTTATTTAAAGCTGTGTAGACCCTGTATTATTGACGAAACTTAGCTATTATGGAGTTCCTAGTACCGTTTATGATCAATTGCTTCATACCTAAGTAAATGGATTCAATATAAATAATGTGGAGTCATCTGAGTGTTTTCTACTATGAAAGTATACAAGAATTAATTTTAGGGCCATTTTATTGCATGGTAAAAGGAATGTGTAAACACTAGGTTCCTTCTAACACAATATGGTTATTGCTCAACCATCCATTTTAATCAACAATATTTTAAACAAAATTTTATTATTTTTTAATGTTTTTAATTTACAACTGCCCCTAATAAAACACATTTCAATCCTGATAAATATTTCAACGTTAATAATATGGTAATGATCATAATCTATATTAATATTTATAAAATGTTAATAGATATAGAATATTTAAACAACATTTTTTTAGTATTCAGAGCGTAACCACTCGATAAGGATTTTAATAAGCTATAAAAGTCATTAATGCATGAGTGGTTATTTATATATGTTTTGTATTTTTAAATATATTGAGGAACTTCTAAGCCCGTTGTGGCGCAGTAGTACAACGTCTAAGTATAAGCGCCATGTTTGTAAGTTCTATTATAGATTATAAGTAATCGTCGCGACGTTTGCAATTCGATAGCGTGCTTTATCCTTGTTATTTCGTTAGTTATTTAGTTTTATTTTTTTCAGCTTCACGCTGTATCCCGCACACAGCAGGGTAGGCAGAAGGAACCTAGTGTTAAAAAACTCCGTTTCTCACTTTCTGCCGAATTCTAGAGGCATTACGTGTTGAGTGGCAGAACTCAACGCCGCGCTTACCCTCGACACCAGAGCGAAGAAATGGAAATATAAATTTAAGTAAATATTTCACCTCCTCGAGTGGGGATCGAACCCATAACCAGTATTTTATAGTCATACTCCGTGCCGATACGCCACGACTGGCCTCAATTCCTTAATAAATCCTTTAAAAATAACTTAATAATAATTGTGCCGATAATTGTTTCGAAACGAACCATCCACTATCGTGCTTACATAGTGAGACTGTGCTACTACGCCACAATAACCTCAATATATATAGTATAGTTATAATTAATTCATTAAGCAATTAGATATAATAAGTAAATACTTAGATTTAACCACATAATAGTTATTTCCAAACACACTTCCCTACAATAGCGTAAATCCATCTTGTTCTTAATTAATCGAATTGAATCCAGCAAATAATAGCTAAAGCACGATGAAATACACGATTTCACCGGAAATTGGCCATGAGGATATTTACAACGGATATTTATCTTCTACTCAATTTCTCATGTTCTAGTCAATAAACTAACGTTAGTAGCAACAAAGGATGAGATATCGTTTCAAAATTTTAAAGTGACTTAACTTATTAAAATTGTGCTCTCTTCGTTAATAATTATCTATTATTGAGGCCAGTCGTGGCGCAGGGGCACAAAGTGTGACTGTAAAATCGACTGGTCGTGGGTTCAACTCGAGCAGATGAAATATTTACTTAAATTTATATTTCCAATTCTTCGCTCTAGTGTCGAGGCAAAGCGCGGCGTTCTGCCATTCAACACGCAATGCCTCAAGAATTCGGCAGAAAGTAGGGAACAGATGTCTTAGCACCAGATTCTCTCTGCCTACCCTGCTGTGTGCGAGATATAGCGTGAAGCTGAAAAAAAAATAATTATCAGACTTATTTGCATTGACACAACTAGCTCGCAGCAACTGCATGAGAATGGGTATCATCTTATCAACCAGCCGTAGCCTTAAAGGCCTCACCCGGTACTTAAAGGTTAAATAGATTGTTTTTATTTATTTAGGTAATGTTAACACTCCGTTTCCATTAAGACACTTCCTTTCCCTACTTTCCGCTGAATTCAGGAGGTATTGCGTGTTTAGTCGCGGAACTCAACGCCCCGCTGGCCTCTTTAAAAGGGCAAGGAAATGTTAATATTAAATACTAGAAAACCCGCGCTTTGCCCGCTTGAACTATACGAACATTTATTTAATACATCTATGAAATTATTTTTTATTTTCAAGAAATAGTAAGAATTAAAATAAACCGAAAAAGAATAATAAGTATATAAAGTAAGGGAAATAAAATACTTAAAAAATATCTTTCAAAAAATCTGAGTACTCGATATGACCAAATATAATAAGTAAAATAATTAAGAAAAATTGTTAATATTAAAAAATTAAGTAAGTAATTAAAATTAACGAAAAATAGTAAAACTAACCAAAGCCAGCTATAGTATCAATATTATTAACCTAATAAAACTATTTAAAAGTATCTTAATTAAAAGTAATACGTAATATTATACTAGATTAAAACAAAACAAAATATTTAACCTAACCAGTAAACAATATAAAAATTCTAACTAATCTATTACGACCTAATCACATACCAGCCAATCTATCTTATTAGAAGAGAACAAGAAAAATTATGACTAACCACATAAACATTTAAAGGATAATATTTTTGTAGAACACACCAAGTAAGCGTTCAACAAGCGTAATTCGTAAAAAAACTAATAAGTAAATGAGAAAAAAATTGCTTATGTTCATCTCAAGGTATTCAAAGAGTGTCAAATATCTCTTCTCTGAAATTGAATCACAATCAGTGGGGAACGGAGTGTCTTAAGACTAGATTCTCTCTGCCTACCCTGCTTTGTGCGGAGTACAGCGTGAAGCTGATTTAATTTAGTTACGCGGTTTAGCCGTTATCACGTACACAGACAGACATACAGACACAGTTAGTTTCGAATTTATAATATTGGTACGGATACACAACATGCGCGATTTATAATATTTTATTTTCTATTGAAAAAAAAATTATACAAACAAAAACAAATATACATATATTGTTCTGTTGCGACGTACGATGACTTCATAGCGTGATGTTATATAGCCTATAGCCTTTCTTTTTTTATTTTAATTCTTACTATTTCTATTATATAGTCTATAGCCATCCTCGATAAATGGGCTATATATAGATACAAAAATAATTTATCTAATCGAACCTGTAATTTCTAAGATTATCATATTCAACCAAACAAACAAACACGTTCTTCAGCTAATAATATAATTATTAGAATTGATTTTATTTCCTAAAATAGGAATCGAACACCCACTATCCCGCTTAATCACGCTTGTGACCCTGCGCCACGACTGTATATTAATTTCATATCAACTATTTTACCTCTAAATTTCACAGTAGGTACAGGAAGGCATATTTCATTAAGAGATTATTAGAATTTCATCGGCACTACGCTATGGAACTTGAAGTATTTGTTTTGAAGCGGAAAGAGCTGCGATGCGTGGCATTGCAATTAAACTATTCTCTATTTCGATGTGCGATACGTTTGGATGTTTTATTTTCTATTCTTAATGAGAAAATATTAACTTTTTTTTTGTTTAGCAGCAGAGAGAATAAGACACTCTGTTCTCCATTGTAAATGGGATGGTAGTAAGTTTGATTATCACTGATGAAGAAGAAGAATGAGTATATCTATTACAGCCCATAACCTGTCACTTTTACAGTTACATACCCCTTTTTGCCCGTTTGTGCAACCGCACCACGACTGGTCTCTGTGATAGGTATACATTTATAAAATATTTGTTTTTCTTTCTACTGAAATAAAACAAAGCAGGGCTTTCAGTTTCACATTCGGGGAAATATTATATTTGAATATTTTTATTTCTGCGTTCTGACATGGAAGTGACATTGAGTTCCACCACTCAACACACAATGTTTCAAAAGTGTGAGGAAAGTGGAAAGAGTAACTTCACTGATTATCTGTTTACATCGTCAGACAAATAATAATGAAAACCTTTATTCATATTTTATTTACACCTCAATTTATATATTCTTAAATGTATTTTTGTAGTTGCACACTGTATACTGTTTATGGCATTGTAGGCAGAACCTGGCAGGGAACCTGGGAACCTAGTGTTAAGACTCTCCGTTCCCACTAAAACAGTTCCATTCCCCAATTTTCATCGAGTTCTAGGCGCATTACGTCTTGAATAGAGGAACTAAACGCAGCGCTTTGCCTCGTTACCAGAGCGAAGAAATTAAAATTTGTAATAATTTATTTCTTCGTGTGAAAATCGAACCCACAACTTTACAGTCCACGTTTGTTGCCCTGCGCTACGACCGGATTCAATCATCAATCAATTTAAATGTACATATTTTAGTAGCTAAATTAATTTAATAATAAGCTAATTTTGACAAAGGCTTTTGTTATATGTATATAAAAAGTATAAAATTTTGCACTTATATTAGTAGCTACTGTTATCAGTTTACTCTGATCTATTTTTATAATTTAATTATATGCAACTTTATTTTTTAACACTTAAAGAAAAAAATTGTACAATTTTAAGGTTAACATTCTTTATTCATTACGAATCGAATACGAGTATATATATACGAATCATATTTATGGGTTTCGTGTAGAATTATTATCATTTTTATAGCAAACATGTTAAATATTTTGAAATACAATATACATACTTTACTGAACTTAATTTCTTGATAAGTGGTTAAACCGTACCGTATCCCATAGACAGCAGGGCAGATAGAGGAAACCTAGTGTTAGGACATTTGGTTCCCACGCACCCCCCAATTTTCTAAAAAATAGTGTGTGAAGAGGCGGAAATTAACGCTGCGGCTTATCTTGAAATATTCCACCGAATAAAATCTACCTACAACTGTCATTTAAACATACACTTTTCAAATACACCACGAAATTATAACAAACTTTTTATATAAAAATTCAACCAAATATTTAAGCAAATCCCGCAGGAGTGCGGTTAACCCTTACTAGAGCAGTGTGACAGGTTAAGCTTTACTGTACGTGAAGCAAGTAAAGTTGATTTTTTTTAGCATCACAAAATTAAGGTTTTTTTTAAGCTTCACACTGTAACTCGCACATTACATATCCATCCAATATGTGCCTATATAAATTTCAATATTATGGTATACGATACTTTTAAACACGCCCAATAAGTTTCAATATTTGCAATAATTTATTATAAAAGTGTAAATCAACCTCTTTGTTTAATAAAAAGATGTTTTTTAAAATAAGTTTATAGAACTGTCACCAGAGGACATTAATAAAATGACGCTTTATGTGGTCGGATAATTCGTGATACACTTTTAGACTTGGGGCGGAAGAAAAAAGAGATCCTCTAGAATAAGATATTGTATTGGAATTTAAGATAGCCATTGTACAAGCTTAACAGTATTTTACTCTGGAAGAAATATCTGGATCTGTAAAAGCCTAGAGGTGTTTGATTTCGTTACAATAGAAACAGATTTACTTACCGTTCGAATGAAAAAAAAAATGAAAGGCCAACTTTTAATTATACTTTACTAGACTATACTATCTATTTTCCAAAAAAAAATCAAAGACACGACACGTTTTCGAACATCAATTAAATAAACATAACGATCTTAACCTATATAATCCACATTTAGGTTGCCAGCTCACCTTTCAAATTATTTCAACGACAGCTGCCATGGGCGTATTAAGTGCAGAATTAGATTTGAATCAGCGATATAAGACGGTTTAGCTGCACCCTTTCCGCTATCGGGCTATTTTATCTCGACTATTGGACCACTAATTAACTTGGAGGAAATGGTGTACGTGATGTTGTTTTTTGGTTGTTTGTTTAAAAATGGTAAAAACATCTCGATTTTCGTGTAAGCAAAATATTTTCTAGGAAAGATTATGATCAATTTAGGCCGGCGTTGTGCATCTGTACAGCATTTGATTGTTGTGAGTTATGAGTATACGGTTGTGAGTTCGATGTCCATTCAGGGGAATGAAACTGCCAACACGCAATCGAAGTGAGTATGTTATGTATTATGGCAAATAATTCAAGAAGTATGTGGAACATGTTAAAATAAATTATACAAGTTAAATTATATAATAGAAACGCGTATGTTTATTTGGTTTTAAATTTCACGTTAACAGAACGGATTTTAAATTATAAATTTTGTGATGGCAATCGTTATGTACCTTCAATATTAACGGAAATCAGTATATATTTATAACAAAAACGTTTTTTTTGAAGTGAAAGGTTAAGAAAAATGGGATCTTCTACTAACCTAAATTTTTTAAGCTTTACAGTTTAACATGGTAGGCAGAGGGGAACCTGGGAACTTAGTGTTGCAATACTCCACTTCGCTTCTTTACATTTAAACAACAATCTAAATAATAACAATCCAACTTCTTTGTTAAATTTATATCTTGTTTTAATCTTCTTCTATACTATAACAGAACAGTTTAAGAAACTGTATCTGTACATTTAATATTTGTACAAAAATCATATAAAAATAGTAACAGAACACAAATGTATGATTTGTTGGCAATATGCTTGCCTATTTTTATACGTACATCTTCTGAATTACTGAAGGGATTTCAATAAATCTGTTTTATTGTCTAGTTATTAGTTATTAGATCTATAATATAAAAGCATATTAGAACAGCAGTATTTTTCACCGACATAATATAAAAACTGAAGATTTAAACCATCTGATGAATAACCATAACGGTCCAGCTATATTATAAGAAATAATGAAATGACGCTCTGTTGGAAGAGGGTGTGTTAGGCATTTTTCATCGTTATATAAAAATAAAAAAAATCTGGTAAATGTAATGAAGAATTATAATAGCCCAGCTGAATTATGTGAAATAATAAAATGTGAAGTACACGAAAATTATACAGTATGTTGGGCAGTTTAAATTGACTTAAAAATCATTAAAATATAAATAATCGACAATTATATTAGATTAGACAGCTCACACCTTACTACCTACTAATACAACAAGACTTACATGGACGAGAGGAAAATTAAACAGATTGCAATTGAGATGTCCTCTTCCTGTACGACACACCCGACCATACTCATGCCAATATAAATCATGTGAACAGAGATAAGGGGAAAGAATACTGAATAGAATTAAGACACTCCGTCCCAAATGCGCTGCCCAATTATTGAACCATAAAGTGTTGAGTTAAACTCAATACTCTTAATGAAAATATATCATTGCATCAAGTGGCAAACGAACCCGCTATTAATAAACAGCTGAATGTCATTTCACCACGCGAACGAAGCCAGAGATAACAGCTAGTACTTAATAAACACAACTTGTAAGTCGTACCAAAAAGGCATCTCAGTATTCAAAGTTATCATTTTAAATTTTGCATAATTATGAAAAAGCCAGTCTTCAGCTCAGTAATGGCCGGAGGATATAACATTAAATTTTAAATTGTAAATTTTGTACCACAATATCCCTACTACAGGAATTTGGTCGTTAAGGAGATTAAATTGGAGCATTCCTTCGGAACGCTTCAACCGAAGTTTTTTCCTATTGTATTTGATTTAAATAATTTTAAAGTTTACTATTTTATTTAAGGGGCATTTTTTTGTATATTATGCCATTGTGGCAGTAGGATTATGGCGCACGACTGAAAACACGGTAGTTGTGGATTCAATCCCCACTTGGACCTTTAATTCATTTCCCCGCTTTGATAAAGAAAGTTTGGAGTTGAGTTCCGTCACTCAACATGCAGTTTAGTTAGTTTTAAATTCGGGGGGAAAACAGAGAACAGAGACTCTCCACACTATACACTCGCTACGTAGTCTTTTATTATCTTTACGCTGTATCCCACACAAAGGAGAGCATAGGGAATCTAGTGCCAAATACAGTTCCATGCTATTATGTATTATATATTTAAAAAAAACGCGAGTGGGGCTCGTCCACCGAATATACCATAGCCATATCGTATTTATACATTTAATAAAAAAGTAAATGTATAAATACTAATTTTTCATTATATAAAGGGACCGTAAATACAAGTATTTGAATTTCAACTAGATTTCTCCAAGCGTGCCTGAAATAAAGGTTCTTGACAGATAGACAGACAGACAGATACACAGACAGACGGACGGACAGCAAAGTGATCTTATAAGTATTACTTTTTTTTTCAAAAAGTACGGAGCACTAAAAAAAACGTTACGCATTCTCGCATAACACGGTAGCCATATATAATGTAGTATCAAGATCCAACGTTCTCCTCTTACCGCTCGTAATTGAGATATTTTCGTGTCAAGTGGTGAAACTCAACGCCGTGTTTTTCTGGTTAGAACCAAAAAATGAAAGTAAACCACTATCCTAAACGGAGAACGATCGCGATAAACATCGCGTGTACAGTCACACAGTGTAATACGAATATATCAACCCATAAGTTGTATATATACATATGTTAGATGAATTATGTATATAGGCTTAAAACTCTACACTAAGCCTAGTTTTGTAGGATTAGGGGAACCCCACATGGACGTACCAATTTGCAGGATTTAAAGCTTAATAAAATGACAGACCGTAGAGAACAAGACAAAGTTAACTAGAAAACTAACTAAATAATGAAGGAACAATTATATTTTTAATGTCACTATTGAAGTTCAGTACAGCGTCTCACTGTAAGCGCAGAGGTTGTAAGTTCGATACCAACTTGAGGAAATTATTATTTTTTTCACTCTGGTAAGCAAAAAACAACGTTGAGTTCCGCCTTTCAACACGCAATATCACGAAAATTGGGCGGAAACGAACGGAAGTGAACCATAGATTTACTGAGTCTATCGTCCTATACAAAGAAAGCTTTTTCGTTCTTAAAGCTAAAATAAAATGTCACTATTAAACTCTATTCCTATTTTGGCTTAAAGGTTTGATTGAACGTGATAGTTGTAGATTCGATTCCTACATAGGGGGATACGATTAAATATATTTACCATCTCTGTAGATGATCTATGATTACTAAAAATAATTTGTCACAAGCGTATCTATAAAAATTTCGACGTGCTCGATAAAAAGATCATCAATTTTATTATACTTTCCTAAATATTTTGCTTTCCTTAGTGGACCATTCGAAAAAATGTCAAAAAGATTATATTTCTCTGATATTAATTTCCTCGTTCTGATAGGAAAAAACGCGACATTGGACTGTCACTTCACATGTAATATCTCAAAATTGATTGCAAAGGGCGTACCTTGTAATTTTTGTTTCAGCTTTACGTTGTATCCTACACACAGCAGGGTAGACAGAAAGAATCTAAGACACATCACTTTCCGCCGAGTTCTGGAGGCATTTCGTGTTGAGTGGCGGAACTAAACGCCGCGCGCTTTGGCTCAATACCAGAGCAAAGAAATGAAAATATAAATGTAAGAAAATATTTTATTTCCTCGAGTGGGGATTTAACTCACAACCAGCCAAGCAACACTTAATGTCTCGAAAAATGGGCAGTACATAAGGAACGAAGTGTCTAATTACTCTCCCTATCTTCTCTTTATAAACAGAAACACAGAAAAAAATATTAATATTATTTTTGCCTTGAAACTTTATATAGTGCAATATATTCCATACTAATTAACCTCTTATAACCACACTATAACTTTTATTTAATTAGTACAATAACAAAACGCTACGCCACTTCGGTAATTCACTTACAGTAGTAACTGGGACACAAAATCGAGTTTAAGTATATAATAAGATATTCTTGTAGCAACCTGAATAGATACTGGGAGCTGGTTGAATAACATCAGGAAATTGAGTTAGACGATCGTGGTGCCTTCGTACTATTGTATAAAGTAGTAATGTTGTAGCCCGCAACTCTGTTCGCGTGAACTATAAAAAGTTAAACCTCGTTCTTTATATCGCAAACAGTAGGCTAGGAAGAGATAACCTAGTGTTGAGACACTCCGTTTCCCATTTTCCACTGAATTCTTGAGTCATTGTTTGTTAAATGGTGATGGAACCCCTCAGAGTGAAGAAATGAAAATATACAATATTTCATTTCCTTGATTGGCCTCAAACTCAAACTTTCACGGGTTTTTTTAGTGCTACCTTATTATAGTACCAAAGGTTACCCACATACCAAAATTCAGGGCATATTTTCGGCTTTCCGTTATTTATTAATTAGTGAGTTTTATGTAAGTAAAAAAATATTTGTAAAAACAAAAATCCCGACTGCATCAAACTAAAAAGAAAATAAACAAGCTCAATAGTTTATTAGGATTAACAGTCGGGACCTCTTTAAATTATGTGGGGTTCCTGGTAAAGATTTCATTGATTGAAGAATTACTTATAGGTCCCGACTGTTAATCCTAATAAACTATTGAGCTTGTTTATTTTCTTTTTAGTTTGATGCAGTCGGGATTTTTGTTTTTACAAATATTTTTTTATTTTTCATTTTTTTGTTAGAATTTATTATAGTAGTGATTATTATGATATACCTTTTTAAAATCCTGAATTTGAGCTCTTGAATTTGATACCCATATTGTAGTATTCGAAACGAAAATATTTTTTTTCACTAAGTCCAATGGCGTACCACAGCCGCCATGATTATTTTTTATTAACGTCACCTATCTAAGAACACTTGGGCTTCTAATACAAATCTAACGATACCTCAAATATGTAAATCCGTTCAGCGGTTCTGGAGATACGAGGTAATAAAGAATATTACATACATACAAGATACGCGCGAAAAGCATAACCCTTCCTTAGCAGTCGGGAAAAATATAGTATTTAGATAGATATCTTATCGTAATATCTGACTCTAAACACTTTAAATGTGGATTCGATCTCTAATTCAGGATTGTGGACTCAAGATAATCAATGATTTCTCGCTCGGGATGTAACGCCGGGTATTGAGTGTCGGAACTAAAACCAATAGCATCATGAATTCAGGCAAAATTCAGGCAAAATGAGAAAGTCTCTTTCTCTCTGTCTCTTTGCCTACTGTAACCTGCCATCGTGATGACTTTAACATACTGTATGCGATGGTTGTGGATTCGGGCCTCACTCGAAGGAATATCTGGATATATACAGCGTTTAACTTCGTTATACAGCATTAAATGTGTCTAAAATAAACGAACGCATTGAAATTGACTGAGATTTATTTATGTCTTAGTGGTTCGTAAAAGTGTATATATATTTGCGCAAAACAGAAAACCTCCGGGATTTTTTATTGTTTTGTAATTTTGCCGCATAAGCTGTTACACGGTAAAAACAACGTTTATATCTTCAGAAAGACTGAGATAATATATTTCCTTTTCACGCAATTTTTTACTTTTGCGGAATTATAGATAATATAATTGAGTTCGTCGTGACACAGCTTGTGACAGTGAATAAAATCGTTTCGGGTTCGATTACCATATGGGTAATGAATAATTCCATTTTCTAACTGTTAAAATGAAAAAAACGCATCGTTTAGTCCTGCTACTCAACACACAATGTCTTTAAAATTAGGAACACGGTGTCTTAACACTTGATTGGTTCTGATTACCATGTTACATATGGGATACAGCCCTCCCGCTGATAGAAATATAAATATTTCTAGTTTCGCTATATAACAAAGACGAAAAATATTATTTTCATTAAAAAAAACTATTCCACTGAGGAAATCGAACCCACAACCCTCACGTTTACCGTCACGCTGCCACTGCGCCAGGACGGCTTATATTATTCCGGTATTAATTTGTTGTTGTCGATTATGTCCCGTTTTAAAATTAGTTTTAAACATCGCCATTATTTATTTGCCAGTATTATATATATTCGAGGGTGTGAAGTCAATAATTCATTTACATCTGGCACGTGAATTTAAATTATGGCTTAATGGGTAAATAGAATAAAATTAGTAGTTATGCTTTATGCACAGACTTCTATTGTAAATGGTGTAAGAGGTTTATTTAAATTTTGTTTTTTTTTCTATGTAAAAATGTTAGTAGTACTGTTTTAATATATTGCTGATCTGCTGCAATAATGTATTTTTTCGATAAATAAGTTAAAAATGTAAATGTTTATATGTCTATATTATTTATTGCAATAATTACTTACGTCACTATTGCAACAAATAAGCGGTAAATTTGAATATTTTAGTGAATAACATTTCTATTTCTATATACGAATATATAATGAAAGGATAGACAAATCGATTCTGTACATGAAAGATATAAATAAAATTAGGTCGGTTAACATATCGATTATAGAAGCTAAAAACCACTCAGCAGAATTTAAGTTCAGTCGTGGCGCAGGGGCACAAAATAGACACGTGTGACTTTAAACCGACTGGTTATGGGTTCGATCCGCACTCGAGGAGATGAAATATTTACTTAAGTTTATATTTCCATTTCTTCGCTCTGGTGTCGAGGCAAAGCGCGACGTTGAGTTCTGCCACTCAACTCGCAATGCCTCCAGAATCCGGCAGAAAGAGGGGAGTGTCTTAACACGAGGTTCCCTCTGCCTACCATGCTCTGCGCGGGATACAGCGTAAAGTTGATTTGATTTAAACCACTCCGTTCTCCACTTACCGCCGAATTTTGGAAGTGGCGGAACACGCAAGTGTTGAGTTTTTACATAAAGTAAGTACTTTGATTTTGTAAAACAAAAGTAGTTAAAAAAAGTTTTTATAATTTTGAAATCGGGTCTGGCTCAAATGGCAATGTTTACAATAAAAACTAAATGTATTGAGAAAATAAATGCTGTGCACTTAAATCTGTTTAATCGTTTCTAAGACTAGAGAACAAACGCACAGATAAACCGATATACCGACTGGGTTCTATTACATTGTTTAATAACTTTTTTCTAGTATATTATCTTCCATGTACAGGCACCGATGAGTTACGATTTTATTATAAAAATAGATGTTTTTTTTTTCAAAACAATTAGATATCCTTAGTGAACTACAAGAGGTATGTGTGTAAGCTTTAATGTTTTTTTACATTAGAAATCTTAAGTCCTTTGCAAACATATATTATATATTAAAACATGAACGTAATTAAGTAAATAATTCAGTAGCGTAAGCGGGAGAAGCAGCGAGCGGGTCGCTAGTTTAAAATTAAGATATAATTATGATTTCCACTTAGGACAATAGGACTTTTACCGGTCTAGTAACAAAACGAAGTGCGGTGTAGAGTTCCGTTACTCAACACTCAATGTCTCGAATTTTAGGCGGTGCGTGAGCTTCAAAATGTCTTAAACAAACTGGTTAGGTTCCTTCTGCCAAATTTGATATATGCTATACAGCGTGAAACTATAAAAAAAATTAAAAAATCCTCCTATATATATCTTTACTAAATTAAAAAGCCTAACACTATAAAGTATTGAAGATGTTGTGTAACTGAAAATTACTTATAAAGAACTTTGACAAACTTGTCGCTGAGAGCACTGAAGCACAGCATCTCGGTCGAGCACACCCGCGACTTCGCGAAAATTACCTAAAAGGGGGAAATACCCGGCCTATAATTTAAATTTATTATTATCGCATTCAATAACTCGCGAAGCGAAGCACGCTTTACTTTGGAAGGTTTATTGTTGTTGATCTAAGACGTTTTATAATTGTTTCAAACGGTGCTGCGAATATTTTGAATTTGATGAAATATTACCTATGTTTTGTTTGACATTGTAACGTAATGGAGCGCGCGTCTGACTAAAAGCGACGGTTGTGTGTTTTTGATCTCCACATGAGGTAATTATTAGCTTCACGCTGTATCCTGCACATAGTTAGTTACTGTAGGCGAAGGTACCTAGGGATCTAGTTTTAAGATACTTCGTCCCCATTAAGATTCTTTCGTTCTCCACTTCCCACCGAATTCTGAACGCAATGCGTGTTGAGTGGCGGAGCTCAACGCAACGTATGTCTTGATACTAGAGGGACAAAATGAAAATATTGAATGCTAGGTCTTTATATAGAAAAATGGGGTTTAGTATGGTTCGTATCGTTTATTTAATCAAAATATGAAACATCGTTATCTATGCACTCATAGGTAGTTCATTAATCCTTTTACTAAAAAAACCCATTCGGACGGGGATCAATAAAACCTTTGAAGGTGGTTTGGACTCCCCATCGGAGAGGACCCTTTCCCTCGCAAGAAGTAATCTATATTTGGAAAAAAATGGTAATCTGTTAGAGCAAGTTTCGGGGGATTACGGTGGCTATCTTAGACACTCCAATTGTTTTTTTTTCAACACTTTTTTTTTAGACATTTTTAAAGTGTTATTCCACACTTAGGAAATAAAAATACTTATTTAGAAAATGTATAAAATTTTGAACGTAGCGGGACTCGACGTAGCGTAGTAGTAGGACGTAGCGGGTTTCCAGGAGGCGCGGGTTCGAGTCCCGCTACGTTCAAATTTTTATACGTTTTCTAAATAAGTAGGATTGGTAGCAATATTTAATAATTTCTATGCAGATGTTATTCTTTAATTTCCACTCAGAATTTCAATGTATTCCTAGATCGATAAGAAACAGTTTCAAATGTAAAAATAGGCCATTATGGTACAGACAGAAAAACGTGTAGAGTACATTACTTTTTTGATTTAAAATAATTACACAGACACCAACACACATACGCACATAAATATTAATATAATATTCTTAAAATATCATTTAAAAATTTGTTAAAAAAAAGGTTAAAAATAAATAATTAAAATTTATATTAATATATAAATTAAGAAATCGCTACAAGCGCATTACTTTAATTTGTGAGGGTACTAATTATTTTGTTATGGCAAGGTGAAGCGCGGCGCTGTTCGTTGTTTAGTTCCATCACATCTACGTAGTGTCTCGAATTAGGGCGGTAAGTATAGAAAGAAGTATCAATACTAGATTCTGACTACATATGAAATAAAAATATATTGTATATTACCGTAGTTCATTTTAAGGTTTCGAAAAGTTTTTATTTAGATATTTTCGAAAAAAAATTGTTTCTTTTTTAAGCCTTTTTAGAGTACCAACGGTTTATAATGTATCTGTTATTAAAATTATCAATCATCCTATTAGTATAAAAAGCCATTAAATATTACACACATGAGAAATTAAGAAAATTTATTTCTATTTTTTTTGCTCCTTGCTAAATAACAGAGTAGGTAGAGAGAAACTAATTAATCTGTTCCCCAAGTCCAATTTTGGCCCATTGTGTGTTAAGTGGTGAAACTCAACGCCACGCTTTGTCTTGTTACTAGATCAAAAAAAATAAAAAATATATATTCAAGGAAATCGAATCCACATTTACTGCCTTTACAGCTAGTCTGGTGTGCATCTGCGACACGACAGCCGCTCTACGAAAATCACGGCAAAAAATATAGATTTTTTAGGCATTAAGCCATAAATGTCGCTTAGTTCGTTAAAAATACTTTACGAAGGCACTGAAAAGTAACCTCTGTTTTAATAAGCAAGTTTATTACAGGTAAAATGAAAATTTTAATACAAAAAGTAATATCGCTGTTAATACTTGTTCAAGGATTACCTCAAATATTATATCAGTGTTTACAGTATGAAACAACTGTAGTGGAAGATTATTTTAAAAATTGTCTGTAAAGTAAATTTGTTGAGTTTTTCTTTTGGATTTTTCAACAGATCGGGTTCAATTCATGTGATTGAGGCCAGTCATGGCGCAGTGGCGCTAAGTGTGACTGTAAAACCGACTGGTTGTGGGTCCGATCCCCACTCGAGGATATGAAATATTTACTTAAATTTATATTTCCATTTCTTCGCTCTGGTGTCCAAGCAAAGCGCCGCGTTGAGTTCTGCCACTCAACACGCTAGGTTCTCTCTGCCTACCCTACTGTGTGCGGTATACAGCGTGAAGCTGATAGATAAAAAATCACTGTTGCGTCACATACCGCGTGAAACAGAAGTGTAATTACAAATAATCTAGTCCCTATAAACGTAGAGAAACATAAAATTCTTCCAAATACATAAAAATTCGCAACAAAACATAATTTTTTGATTCAACATAAGTGAAGTTGGCGTGTTTACGGCGAACCACTCATAAACTGCGCCTATTATTCTGAGATAACTCCACTTAAGTGTAAGTCTCCATAAAAAGCTAATACCTGCTCGGTATATCCTACCTCTTAAATATAATAACGTGGAAAAGTGGCTTTCAACTACACGAATATATGAACATTACTGAAAGTATAAGGTAGTTGAAGCTTTGTTTTATTGTCTTGAAGATTTTGTGGGAAAGAAAAAATAATAACGATGTTATTGTTTAAAGAAATTTCTAAATACAAAAAAGGAGGCCAGCGTTGAGCAACAGTTAGATTTGACTGTACACGTGACTATTGTGGTTTCGATTTCAAATTGTGCTAATAAATCAAATTAAATCATTTTCACGTCTGACATCTCTTTAGACAAAAGCAGACATTGAGTGTCACTATTAATACACAATATCTTCAGTTCTCACGGAAAACGGGAAAGAAGGGAGAGTTCTGACACTAGTTTATCTATGCCATAATGATAAACCTGTGCTATAATGGATATAAAGAACAAAGCTGAAAAGAAAATTTACGGTCTTTACCGTCGTTACATTCAGTAAAAGAAAATAACATTTGATTTATTTAACATTGCAGTTTAACGCCTTTTTCCTTATAGCATTGTCGATACCAGAGCTACGAAATGTAAATAATTATAAATAATATTTATTCATCCGAGTGGATATTGAACCTAAGTCCATTGCGTTAACAGTTGACACTATCTCACTGCGCCACGACGGCCTTTTGTTTATTTCAAATCTCTCAATTTTTACTGAGTAGGTAGGATTCATAGTGATAAATCACTATTAATCACTACGTACATTCTTTTCATCTACACTAATTATATAAAGAAAAATTCCTACGCTTAATATTAATAGCTTAAACTCATATAATTACGAGTACTTAATTCTTTTTCTGAATAATTTTTCAAACCTTATAACAAAAACCCAAACTTTAAGCACATTTAGTTTTATAAACTAAAACTTAAAAGTATTCCATTTTGTTACAGAGCAACAAATAAATAAAAAAAATCCCAATATCCTTTGTTTCAGGACTAGGTGCTATTTAGGGTGCAGAGGTCGGTGTCTAAAAAAGGACAAGCCGTTGAAAGACTCAGACGGAACGAAGCGGGGCAAAAATAGCGCTGCAATACGGTAAGTCTGGAATACCTAGCGAGGGCTTGAAACTGTATTCCTAAATGTATATTATTTATTTATTCTCCTGGTTTGCTTCAAATTATATTTATTTAATTTTACCTTTTATCTATTTCTGTTTTATACTTTTTTATGTAGTTAAATTCGGATAGGAACAGATAATCTCATGTAAAATCTAATTACCTGGAGTTGAAACATTTCAAGTATGAAAATCTATTAAGGCACATGTTCTAAATTTTATACATGTATATACGAGTAAGTGCGCATGTTTGTCTACAAAATTATCGAAAACTGAATGGTATAGTGATCTTTTTATTTAAATGAGTTATATTCCAACTTAGGCAACAAGTTCATTAAAATCGGTTCAGTAATTTTTGAGATATACTCGTAAGTATAAATTTATTTCTTGTTAATTGACAAGTATATCAAGTTTTTTAAATATTTTTAAACAAATGCAAACTAAGATTTAAGAAATATATTTTAAATCGTAGTTAAAATTTGCAAATTGGTAACACTTTAGTACTTTACGGTTAAAAATTATTATCAACTTCTCAGTCTACAATGGTATCGCGTGCTTTATGGACATTTTGACAGAAAATACATGGGTTCTTTACAGAAAATACATGGGTTCTTTAAATTTTGTTAGTTTATGTTTTTGTACCTTTCATTGAGGTAATTTGATACATATTTTTTTATGTTTAGCAACTTGTAAAGTATGTTGAATTATTTTGTAACTAATTTTAGTTGAAAGTCCAATATTAAAGGATAAGTAACAGTATAAATGTTTACAGTAATTAATTATTGTCAACATTTATACTGTTTCAATTTTCATTTTGCCCAAAATATATTTAAACAAAATTAACCGTATAAAATAAATTAAAATATTATAAATTTTGTTAATATGTTCTTCAAACTACAAGGAAAGGAATATATTAATGTATTAGATATCGCACAGCATAGAATGACAAGGTGCAGGAGATGATAAGTAAAGAAATAGCTGCCTTTAAAGAGTGGCAGCAATCCAACTCTCCTGAAGACAGACTGGAGTACATAGTAGCAAAACATGCCAGCAAACAACCCTAAAGCGAGCCTGCAATGAGAGTTTATCACCAATATATGATGACTTTCTAACTGTGGAGAGGCAGAAACTCATATACAAACTGTTACGTGCCCGGGATAAAGTGACGCAAGATATCGCAAAATGTCCTTGTGCTAGAGATGCTCAGGGGAAGCTGCTCTGTAGTCAAGCCTAAGTGAAGGAGAGATGATGATGATGATGAAGGAGAAGCTTCTTCCAGAAGCTGCTGAACACAAATAGTACCTGTGAAGAACGGAAAAGCGATAGGACCTGAGGACATCCCGATCGAAGCGAGGAAATCGTAGTGCTCTCTTGGTGTGCTCATGCTTATTGACCTTTTTAACAATATCTTGGACACTGGAAAGATGTCATATCAGTAGTGTCATTCATTACTTCTATTTGGAGAGAAGGGGCAGTATTCAAAATTGTGATAGTTATAGGGGCACTCATAGGAAGTAGAGAAATAGAACTTTGAACTACTCGTATGTCGTATGGAAGTGCCTTGCGTTAGAACTCCCGGACGCCGAGGAAAGCGTTGGATGGATGTCGTGATGCAGGACAAGAGAACAAATGGTCTAACCACGAGGACGTAACAAACCGTGCAAAGCGGAGTAAGTTAAGCAGGAAGGCAGACCCTAGCAACATACGCCGGGATTAATGCCAGGAAGAAGAAGATACTGCTTAGCATTTGGGCAATTTTCAAGAGATCCAGGTACGAATCCTGCTACGGAAATAATTAAGAGCTATGTATTATAAATGACAAATTCTGCAGGTAACTCGAACCGCGGGTGCGTTTCAAAAAATATATTTATTTCATGTAAACCAACAACTCCAGAGATAATCGCAGTTAACCATATAAGCCCTTCAGCTTAATATTATATTGTATTAAATATAAATAAATAAATAATAAATATATACATATGTATATATCCAATAGGTACCGATATATTTTTTTAGCTTCACGCTATATCCCGCTTATAACAGGGTAGGCAGAGGGAATCTAGGAACCTTGTATTAAGATACTTCGTTCTCATTAAAACACTTCCGTTCCACCCTTTCCATTGAATTAAATATTTGACTTTCTCGAGTTGGAATCGAACTCACAACTTGTCGCTACTACACGCTTGTGCCACTATCCTCAAAATATATAAAATCATCACTTCCATCACTTACATACCAAAACCAGCTATATAAACGAATTTAAGTGCAAAGTAAAGCATAATGGAAGAACATTTCACCCCGTAGGCTCAGTCAATAGCGGCAAAGCGATCAATACCAGACGCGGCCCTTTGATTACCCTAACCCTAACCTCAACGATGTACGATGTCTTAATGGCTTATTTTATAGTTGAAATTGAAATACTAGTTTGTCTAATTTATTACTTTGATTTGTTGTCATGTTATAGATAAGTTATACGATATCTTTATATTATTTGTAGCCTATGTGTTATTCTGATGTATAACCTATTAAAAATTTTTGATCAAAGAATTAAATCAGCTTCACGCTGTATCCCGCACACAGCGGGGTAAGCAGAGAGCACCTAGTGTTAATACACTCCGTTCCCTACTTTTCGCAGAATTTTGGAGGCATTGCGTGTTGAGTGGCGAAATTCAACGCCGCGCTTTGCCTCGACACCAGAGAGAAGAAATGGAAATATAAATTTAAAAGAGTATTTCATTTCCTCAAGGGAGATCAAACCCACAACTAATCGCATTTACAGTCATACTTTCTGAACCTGCTCCACGACTGACCTCAATGAACAATACTTATAAACTACTCCTATATTGCTCTAAAATATCACCGAAATCCATCTAGTAGATTTTGCGTGAAAGTGGAACAAACATCCAACCATTTTCACAAAGTTACATTTATAATATTATAGTAGGATCTATGTTAATAAAATAAACTTATTTATATACATTACTTGAGCAGCGCAACAGAAGAGTAATTTCCATTTCTACTCGGAGAAATTAATTATTTTCATTTTCTCACTCTAATGAAACTCAATGCAGCTTGGAATTCCAGCAGTCCACTAACAGTCTTTGAATTCGGGTGGAAAATGCAAAACGGAGGGTTTCGTCATTAGGTTTTTTCTGCCCATAGTGCTATACTGAAAAAGCTGAAAAAAATGGCTAGGTTCCTTCCGCTTCTTCTCCCGAGTTGGAATTGAATATATAACCGTTTAGTCACACACTTGTACTTCTGCGCCACAACGGCCTTAAATTTATTCTAAACTTTTTGATTTAATCTAGACTAAAATACTTTGTTTTTCAATTTTTTATTTAATTTACTGAAACTACGATATCCATTATGACTATTGAATTTTTGTATGGTAAATTCCATGCCCTAGGTCTTTCGCTTTTGCTAGTCGACTGCAGTTCAAGCAAAAAATAAATGGCGATTCCATTCTTTATACCCAGTTTCGTATACGGCTTCATCAAACGTTTTATATGCTGGGACTAGGTGCCTTTAGATTTTATGGAAATAGAGACAGAGATACATTTTTCCTATTTCTCTCATATCATCACGGCATATAGACCTTTAGAAATATATAAGTACACAATAAATATTAAATAAATGATAATTATAAGTAATAGTTACATACATCTGAGTGCTGTTGTAGCACAGTATTTGTTGTGGGTTCTACTTCCACTCAGGAGAGTAAATTGTTTTAAACCATCAAATCAAGAACAAAAGAACAGCCGCGGCGTTGAATTCCGCTAGCAAATTTGAGATCGGTGTGTTTACACTACACAACTTTTCTTCTCTAAAAAAAATCTACTTACATAGATATTCTTGTTTAAGGTTTTATTTATTAGTACTATTCCACTTTAGACAAGTTGTTAGTATCTTTTTTTATCTTAAAATTATATTTAATTTCCTTATCATAACATAATATTATCATAATATCACATTACCACAATCATGCTAGTCGTGACGCAGGGGCACAAAGTGTGACTGAAAAACCGACTGGTTGTAGGTAAATATTTACTTAATTTTTATTTCCTTTTCTTCGCTCTGGTGTCAAGGCAAAGCGCGGCGAGTTGAGTTTTGCCACTCAACACGTAATGCCTCCAGAGTTCGGCAGAAAGTGGAGAACGGAGTGTCTCAACAGTAAGTTCCCTTTGCCTATCCTGCTGTGTGCGGGATACAGCGTGAAGCTGATTTTATTTACATTATAATTTATATACACAATTAATACCTATTATACGAAAATATTATTTTTATCTTTACATTAATCCTGTGTAATGTGATAATGTAACTTTATGAAACAGAAACTTGGTAAAAAGTTCTTGAATAATGTTGAAATTTAAAATTTGTTGTAACAGAACAAAAAGTTCGCTCAGCCTACCCTGCTATATAGAAACAATCGAGAAGATGATTTTTTAAAATATGACTGAATAAATATTTTACTTTTCAACATGGTAACATGTTTTTTCCTTAAAAGATACGGAATTCAAAAAATAGTAAATATTATTTTTAAAAAAGAAATCCTTATAAGTTCACTTTGTTGTCCGTCTGTCTGTCTGTCTGTCAAGACCGTTTATCTTCTGGCCTGGAGATGGAGATATCGAGTTGAAATTTAAACCATATCTTTAAATCTTCTAAAAACGTATTTTTACATTTACTTTAAAAAAAGATTTGGCCGTTTATATAGAAAAACGCGTACTTCGACATAATAAAAGGAATCAAAATTAATAGAGTACTTCCGGTTAACCTAGAATTTGGCAGCAAATTTGGCAGCTATCGTCTATAGATAGGAAAAAACCTAAAACAAAATCTAAAAATCCAAACATTTAAATTAATCCAAACACTTAAATAGTAAATACGCGTATTTCGACGCTATAAAGAGATTTAATTAATAGGGTACTTCCGGTCAAACTAGAATTAAGAAATTTGGCAGCTAGCATCTACAATAGTTGTACTACAGTAGTACTAGTTTAGGAAAAAAAACTATATATTTGTGGTGGTTTCAAATCCTAAAATAATAGTCTTAAAAGGGGCAAAAATTGTGTATTAAAGTCACTCCAACAAGTCGGTGTCAGATGAAAGGGCTCTGGCTAAGCTAAGCTAAATTTTAGAAAAAGCTCGAGTCCTTCAATTTTTTTACAGAACCCTCAGTGGACATGCCCGACTCGCGTTTGGCCGGTTTTTTTTAACAAATATTTAACTAAAAATTATAATATTATAAACAAACACAAAATTTTCCAAAATACCACAACCTATTGTATTTACAACGGAAGTTATCAACTTTTCAGGAAGCACGTTGCAATAGTTTCGTCGGCAACCGGAACACGTACACGGAAAGTTGGGAAACAGGTTTTACTTATCTCATTTAAATGACTAATGTATCTAGTTCCATTGAAATCGAAAGGCTTAGATTTGATATTCTACAAAAAATAAATAGTTTAAAAAAATAGGTTTTTCTATACGAAGTGCTAGAAGTCTTGCTCGGAGTTGTTAATTATTTGAACCTAAATTCGAGTGGTTGACTCGTAACCTCTGAAGAAGTTCGTTAGGTTAGCTTGATGATATCATATTATTGTATTGTCAATTAGGCTACGTATAACTGCCAAATTTAATATTGTATGTTTATCTAATTATATATAATTGCTAAGTTTCATGATAAAATCAACTTCACGCTGTATCCCGCACACAGCAGGGTAGGCAGAGGGAACCTAGTGTTAAGACACTCCGTTCCGGACTTTTTGTCTAATTCTGGAGGCATTGCGTGTTTAGTGGCAGAACTCAACGCTTTGCCTCGACACCAGAGTGAAGAAATTGAAATATAAATATAAATAAACATTTCATCTTCTCAAGTGGGGATCGAACCCACAATCAGTCGGTTTTACAGTCACACTTCATGCCGATGCGCCACGACTGGCCTCAGGTTTCATGATGGTACAGAAATATGCGTAATTCAGATTATTAGATTTTATTATAAAGTTAACTTGTTACATCTCGATCTTATAAAAGCGTGTTAAAAAGAAAGTTAAAAAAGTGACTCCAACAATAACACAAGTAAGTATAAGTAAGTAAATGTAGATCATTATTTCTCAGTTTTTATATAATAATATGATTTATTTATACTCGGGAGTGAGTAATGATTTTTTCTTTTTCCCCTTAGGTTACAAGAAAAAGCGCGGCGTTAAGTTTCGTCATTCAATGTGCAATGTCACAAAAATGTGGCTTTGCATGGGGGACCAGTGTTAAGGAACTTTTCTCTAACACTGGGCACCCTCTTAACACTATGCGGGATACACCGTGAAAATATATTTTTTTTATCACTTTCATGTTGTATCCCGCAGCAGGGTAAGCAGAGGGAATAGGTTCCCTTTAATATTAAGGCACTCCGTTCCCCACTTTCTGCCGAGTTTATTATAAGAGATTTTTTATTTGAATAAAGAACTGAACGCCGCGCTTTGCCTCGACACCAGAGCGAAGAAATGGAAATATAAATTTAAGGAAATATTTCATCTCCTCGAGTGGAAATCGAACCCACAACCAGTCGGTTTCACAGTCACACTTTGGGACCCTGCGCCACGACTGGCCTCTATTATATCATATTTATACACCATGTGAAAATATATTAATACACTATTATATCATATTTGCTACAAAATAGACAAAAGTCATCTAATGTATAATAAAGTTATATACTCACAAAAACAGATCAAAATCGTTCTACATCCGCCCCCATACAAAACGGAAATGATCTATTTAATTAACTATTTGTTTACATTTAACTGCATGGTCCTAATTGTACGCCCATTTGTGAATTCTCACGTCTATTAGATGGTCGACCTTGTCTCAGGTAGCTTTATGTAACTGTGTTTATATTGTAATTACTTCCTTGTGAATTATTATATTAACCTTTGTTTACTGAAACATATTCCTTTGGGACAGCTTCTGACTTTCTCTCTCTCTCTCTCACACTTGAAGTGTAATGTTTTGGGGTTCATACATGACTCAGATAAATAATTATATTTAAATTATTTTTATTATCCCGCTCTGTTTAAAGTGTAGAGGAGTAAGTTCCACCACTCAACACGCGAAGTTTAAAAAATGAGCAGAAAATTTGGAGACGGAGTCCATTTCGTCCTATGCCTCTCTTACCACTCACTCTTGCTTTTTGTATTTCGTTATTCTTGCAAATCTTAATCCTTTAAGTAATAATAATATATATATTTTTTTTTAACTTCACGCTGTATCCCGCACACAGGAGGGTAGGCAGAGGGAACCTAGTGTTAAGACACTCCGTTCCCCACTTTCTGCCAAATTCTGGAGGCATTGCGTGTTAAGTGGCAAAATTCAACGCCGCGCTTAACCTCGACACCAGAGCGAAGAAATGGAAATATAAATTTAAGTAAATATTTCATCTCCTCGAGTGGGGATCGAACCCACAACCAGTCGGTTTTACAGTCACACCTCGTGCCGCTGCGCCACCAGTGGCCTCAATAATAATATTACCAAACACTATCTAAACTCAAGATAAAGCAACTACTAATTGGTAGCTCGATTCCAAGCTGCCGCAACAATTACTCAGAATACCTACTCGTACCCTTTTGCTTATATCGCATGTTATACAGCCTTATAATTATTTCCGGAATATGAGATACTTTGTGTAATTTACTTTGGAAATATATTATTTAATGGAGAATTGAGTTACGTCGTTTGTGATTATTGTGGAGCAGTGGCACAACGTATAAAGAGATATTGTGGGTTCGATGCCCAGTCAGGGGAATAAATTAATCTAATCTCGTTTTGGTACTCAACATGCAATGTATCGAAAATTGAGTGCAAAATGGGGCACAGAGTATCCTAACACTAGGTTTCCTCTACCTACTCTGCCATAAAAAATATTCATAATATAAAGAAAGATGGATGTTCAGTACATTTCTCTTCCGTTATTATTTTATCTTATCGTATTTCCCGAAGATTGACACCTGTCACTTAGTCGTGTGAGTAGAAATTATAGACACAAAAGTAAAAACAATATTTGTCACTTCTTGGAAAACAAAAACATATTTTTTTCTAAAGGAAGTTAAGCAAAAAATAAAATTTATAAAATTTTTTGGAGCAATTTCAATTGTGTTATTTTATATTTGTATAATTGATTAGTATTTTTTTTACATTTATTATGATATTATATATTTTTTAATATTCACTATAAAATTTAAATTTTTGAGACATTTGATATTAAAGCTGTAGTGTCACAGCGGTAGCGACATCGTCTTACTGAAAACACGGCGGTTGCGGGGTTATTCCCACGTATGGGGGTGAGTTATTTTCCTATCTTCATTCTGGTAACAAGGCAAAAGTCCAGCGTTGGGTTCCGCCATTCGACACACAATGTGTCGAAAATTGGGCGAGGGGACCAGGTTCGCTCCCTACCCTGCTATACATGAGATACAGTGTGAAGAATCTAAAAAAAAATGTAGTGATAAGTAAAAAACAACACTGTAAACATAAATATGAGTCGCTAGTGAGCGCCTTCCAAAGTTTATATCAATATGAAGCAAGCTTCACCGATGCTTAATAACATCATGTTCTCTAAATATTGGGGATATTTTCGTCTAATAGTATATAAAATAAGAGCCAGGTATGGAGCTTAGAGCGTACCCGTATGTAATTACGTTTTAGGTTAAATTCTGGTGTACATACATACATACACACGTACGTAACTCCTAAAATTGTTATTATAAGTTAAATTTAGCACGTACATACATACTTTACAAACTAGCCTCTTCGCTTTGCTACCGTTGTCAAATGGAAATATATAAGAGAAATAAGAAATGCCATGCTTAATTCTATGAACGTCAAATAATTTACCTCTATCTATAACCTTCAGCTTAGAATTAAAGTAAAGTATCACGTAGAGGATTAAAATGACAAATTGCGTCGCATTTACTCCTCATTAGATAGTTCCTGCGCATTTTTCTTTCTAATCTGGAGCTAGGTCGTTAGTTATAATATAATGTTCCATTTAAAGTAAAAAAGGTCAGTTAGTTTAGGTAAATCGCAGTGACACTAGTGTGCAACTGTAAAATTCGATATGTTGTGGGTTCGATTTCTAATCAAGGAAATGAAATATTCAATGTTTTCATTTCTGATAACGAGGCAAAGTACGGTGTTTTTGTAGGAAAATGGAAGTGTCCTAATTGGAACGAAGTATTCTTACACTAGGTTCCCAGGTTCCCTCTACCTATGCGGGATACAGCGTGAAGTTACAAAAAAAAACAACAACAACATATATACTTAAAAAGAACCATCTCTTAACCTTACAAAATGAATCATTTATCAAAATTATACAGCCTTCTACCACAACAAATGTTGTTGTCGCTGATAATAAATCAACCTTATTGTTATCGTACTCGTATTGTAAGATCTCCGTTCCGTGAAATGATCATTTGCACACCCATCCTCACCTGATTACTGAGTGTAGCTTAACCCAACCGTGTGTTTGACATTTAATTTGTATATTATGTTTTTCTTAACTTTTTTTTGCTTCACGCTGTATCCCGCATATAGCAGGCAAGGCAAAGGGAACTCAGTTTTAAGACATTCCATTCCCCACTTTCCGACCAATCGAGACTTTTTGTGTTGAGTAGTGGATGATACGCTATGTCTTGTTAGTAGTGTGAGTTAACTCACAACCTTAGAATTCCACACTGTGCTGCTGTGAAGAATAAGAAATTCTTATCAAGCTACAATGAAATTTTTATATACTTGTTCAACTTATTTATGGATGAAGCAAGGAATCTATACTTACTATATACATATTTTGAAGTCTTATTAAAATTGTCATTATTGACTTGTAAAGTTTTTTTTTTTTTGCTTCACTTTGTATCCAGTACACAGCAGGGTAGGCAGAATTTGCCTTTGCCTCGACGCCAGAGCGATTAAATGAAAACATTAAATATTTCATTTCCTCGTCTGGGAATCGAACCTACAACCTGTCACGTTTATAACAACACGCTTGTGCTCCTGCCCTACGACTGCCTCACATTTCAAATTCTTTAATCTTTAAGTAGAAACACCAAAAGTAATTTAACTTACAACGAAAGCCCAACTTAAGCTTTCATTCCATCTGTCCAACTCGGACCTTTGACCAGTTTAATTCAAAGTGGGATATTCGGAATAAGTAGATTAGCAGCGATACCCGCCCTCGTTACGTCCTTGTAGCTGATGCTTACTTAACGGAATACCTCGTACGCGTTGCCATAGAGTATAAAATTACAGAGAAGTTATATAATTAAGGTAATATTATCTATCTATATTTTAATCATTTACCGAAGCCATCGTGGCCTGGTGGCACAAATGTGTGACTGTAAACGCGATGGTTGTGAGTTCGATTCCCAATCGGGGAAATGACATTTAATATTTTTAGCTTCTTGCTCTGGTAGCAGGACAATGCGCGCAACTTTCCCCTCGAATACAAGGCATCGCCTATTAAGTAACGAAACTCAATACCGCACTTAGACTTGCCAGAGCACGAAATTAAAACGATTCCATTTCTCCTATTATAGATATTCAAAGTTTATATACAAGCATAAATATCTTATCCTACGTCTCCTAGCAATTATAGTTCCTTTCTCTTCTTATAATTGTAGTAAATGGTGAAAATGGATAATCTCAACTAAAATAAATAAAAAGCATAATGTTCTTAATAAACTAAACCTCGTTTCCATCGGTTCAAAGGAGAACTTACAAAATTGAACTTTAAAGAGAAAGCTTCTGAACGAACGGTCGACATTGTACTAAACTTTGCAAGGCCTCATTGAAGACGTCTAAATACTTCTAGCTCCAACAATTTTATATCGTAGCGCGACCATTTTACACGAGTAAAGAAAACACTTTATAAGAATTGGCTATTTTCTCCGGCAACTTGGTGCAATAAAATACAGCTTGGAAAAATATACGCCAAGCTGATGGCGTATATTTTTCTTGATTGAGTCTTATAATTAAAACGTATTTAAAGTATTATTTATATGTTGTTTCTATTTTTGTTTCATTATCTACTGCGGGATAGCAAAGTCGACTGAGGGAACTGAGGGTTAAATTATTTTTTAAGACAATTCGTGTTGAGTGGCAGAATTCATACATTTTATATAGTAGACTAGGCACCCCACTGTGTGCGAGATACATCGTGAAACTAAATCAATCTTGTATAAATATCTCAGTTAGACATACTATATACTATATTATCAGCTTCACGTTGTGTCCCGCACACAGCAGGGTAGGAAGAGGAAACCTAGTGTTAAGACACTCCGTTCCCCACTTTCTGCCGAATTCTGGAGGCATTGCGTGTTGAGTGGCAGAACTCAACGCCGCGCTTTTGCCTCGACACCACAGCGAGGAAATGGAAATATAAATTTAAATAAATATTTCATCTCCTCGAGTGGGGATCGAACCCACAACCAGTCGATTTACAGTCACACTTTGTGCCCCTGCGCAACGACTGGCCTCTAATACTATATTAACTCACTGTTATTGCTTATAAGATAACCTGCAGCATGAGGTTCCGTCATCTAACACTAATTCGCCGTAAAAGGAACATAGCTTATCACTAAATATGTCACCAATAAAATTAAACAAATATTTCAAAACAAAAAAAAACATAATAAATTTCCCCACATTACTCTGTGCAAAGGGTTACATGCGATACACATGATCTTGCTTCGTCAAAACGTAACACTCCTAACATTCAACGCTGTGATAACTTGATAAGCTTTCCTTCAAATCCTGCCTGGGATTATCATTATAAGGAGTTCTAGAGAAAGATGGTAAATTACATGTTTATTTTAGTTTTCATGAACAATAAAATATATGTAGCTTTTCTAGCCTAACGCTGTATCTCGCAGGTAACAAGGTAGGCAGAGGGAACCCGGGAACTTAGTGTTAAGTCACTCCGTTCCGATTAATGCACTTCCGTTTCACAATTTCCTCTGAATTAGAAGGGGATTTCATGTTAGTGGCTTAACTGAACGCCACGCTTTGCCTCGTTACGAAAGCGGAGAAAGTAAAATATTGAAGATTTCATTTCCTCTATTGGGAATAAGAACCCATAACCTGTCCCATTTACAATCGCACGCTTGTATCGCTATGCCACAATTAGCTCTAATTTCATATAAAATAAGAGAAACAACACTGTTATGAGAAAGTAATACAAAAATACATTTAATATAGAAATAATAGTATATAAAAAAATATTATGTTAACACACCTAAATGAACACAGAATATAATAAGCAATAGAAAGATGCTTTGAAGTCAATTCGACGAATTATTGGATCAATTATTCCTGTCCTTGAATGTTATATTTTTTTATAAATGTTATTATTTCGAAATGAAAATTTTACCTAAACTACAAAATTTAACTCAAATAAAATAATGCTATTTATTTTCTATACAAAATAATATAATTGACTTTTGTACGGTATAACCAAAGTGATTTTTTAGATTTTTTTTTTCTCAATGTTTCACGCAGCTCTTACTCAATTATATCTCTACAAAAGAAATCATGTTGTAACCGCTTGTTGGACTTTGTGTTTTGTGTTAACATTTTCATATTTTTATTATGCATATAGTGAGAGAGGCAGAGAATAGGAGCTCCCAATTCTTCGCAGAATTTCGAAACATTGCGTATTGACTCACGGAATTCAACGTCAGACTTTGTCTTGCTAAAGCATAGAAATGAAAATAATTAACACCAGAGATTGGGGATCAAACCCACGACCATCGTCAGTCAGACGCTATTCTACTGAAAACGATTACAATCTAAATATACGTCCCATTTACGACACGAACATTGATAATAAAGGTACATTATCATAAACATTTATAAGTTACAATATTTATATCAACGTTAAATCTTAACGATATGCGTCATATAAGAAATACCGCAAAAAGGTTAATGCATTAATAAAACAGCGTAATGGGGTAACGTGGTCATTATGAGAGTCAAACCCGTATGACTTAGGTTTAATAGCTAACTGGGTTTTACTAATGTTTACAATTTTATTGTTAAATACACTGTAGAAATATTTTTTTCGTTATTAACCTCTGCGTGTTAAGGCACTCCATTTCTCTTCCCTCTTTCCGCTGAATTCTGGAGGCATTGCGTGTTGAGTGGCGGAACTCATTGCCGCGCTTTGCCTCTACACAAGAGCGAAGAAATGAAAATATAAATAAATATTTAATTTCCTCGAGTGGGGATCGAACCCACAACCAGTAGATTTTACAGTTACATTTTGTGCTCCCGCGCTGCGACTGGCCTCAAGTTTAACATCATCATCGAGCGACATGGCGGAGTGATATTTTATATTTTTTTCCACTCTGGTAGACTAAGCGCAGCGTTGAGTTCCGCTTCTCTATATGAAAGATATTGGAACGGAGTATCTTAGCACTAGGTTCCTTTTGATATATGGGAAAAATCGTAAAACTATTTATTTTGTTTTACACTAAGATCTATCCGCCTATCGTATATGATAGAAATGAATGGAATAGTGCTTGGAATAAAAAAAAACCAAATATGTATTAACATAATAAAAAATCCTTTTTCACCTTTACATTTTCAAAATTCAACAATACCTCGATTATTATATAAAATAAAATACATTATTATTGAGAAACAAACGTATTACAAAAGAAAACTCGAACCCAATCAAATAGAGTACTAGAAAGAACCTATCTAACGACTTTTGGATGAAAAGCTTTACAATTTACTTTCTTTTGTGACAAAGGAATACTTACATATTATGTGGTAACTAATAGTTCTTTCAGCTTTTCGCAAAGTTGACGCTGAAACACTTTCTATACAGAAAAGGAATTTAATTTAGAGTGTATGTGTATTAGCACTTACCGTAGCGCAGGGGCAAAAGCGTACGACTAAACGCGATAGGTTGTGAGTTCCCTTCCCACTAATGAAAATTAAATATTTTATAATTTAATTTCTCCGCTCTGGTAACGAGACAATAGATGGTTTTGGGTTCCGCCACTCAACACCCGACGCTTCCAGAGTTTGTCGGAAATTGAGAGACAATTGATTAAAAAGAAATAAAGACCATTCTGTTGTTTTTGGTATTTTTATAAGACGTTACAGTTTACACTCAGCCACTGCAAAACAGTTTTGAACCAGTTTTGATTGTAAAATATTTGGCTGGTGGTTCGATGATTATTATTGATCACTGATCTTTGATTATTATGTATTATTATTAATTGACTCTGGATTAATATGATATTAAAAATGTATTGATTGTATTATTCATAAATAACTATGCTAAATATGTTTTTTTTTGTATCATACCAAAGGTACATGTTGCTTCAATTTGCTATATATTTACATCCTCAAGCGTAAACTTAAATAGTAAATCAGCTTCACGCTGTATCCCGCATAGAGCAAGATAGTCAGAGGACATCTATTGTAAAAACATTTCGTTCCGCACGTATCGCCGTATATTCGAGGCATTTATGTTGGCATTGTATATACAACGTACTTTGTCTTGCTACCAAAAGCGAGAAAATGAAAAAAAAAAATCCCCGAATGGGATTCGATTCGCAACCATAGCATTTTGTAAATGTTATGATTGCGGGAAGCTACGCCACTGCACAATGCCCAAAAATAAGATAATTTTATAATGCAAAGAAAACTACTGTTGATGATGGTAGAATAAAAGTCTACTAACGAATAGCACTGAGTTTAATCAACATCACTTTAAATGTACATACAGTATTAACACAATTATACACGACACGATATACAGGAAAGTCAACCACAAACATATATATATAAAACAGAACACGATAAATACTGATTTGGAAGGAAATTATACAGAAAACAATCGAACGTATGGAAAGCACATCGAGTGGCAAGCATCGACTGTTAGAAATTAAATATGCCGTCGACAAGTGGGTAGGCGTAAATGTTAGAACACCTTAGCGGTTCGGTCGACGGCAGCCAGCGCTTTCATATAAATAAACTAAATACGAACACTTGTTATCTATATATATAAAAGGACTTGTGCTGACTGACTGAGGTAAGACGCACGCAGAGCCGTAACCGCTGATGGTAGAAACGTGAAATTTGGGCAGATGTTTATTTTCATATTCTGGATATCCACTAAGAAGGGAATTTGAAAAATTTTAACCCTAAAGGGATGAAATAGGGGTTGAAAGTTTGTATGGAAATTTTTTTTTATCTGTATCGATTTTTATAAAATTTGAAATTCAGACTCTTAAAAATATTTAATTGAATACGTGTTTCATGGTTTTTATGAATTCACCCCCTAAGGGTTCAAATAATGGGTTGAAAGTTTATATGGAAAAATCTTTAAATTGCCACCGATTTTTATAAAAATTTCAATTTACACTGTTAAAAATGTTTTATTGAACACGTGTTTCGTGGTTTTTTTAGAATTCACTCCTAATAAGCGGGCGAAGCCGCGCACGCCCTCTAGTAAAATATATAAATTATATTAAATGTATGTATATAAATGATAGATAAATAAATTACGATATTGAAATATATAAATAACACATATTAAATAAACTATAAATATAAATAATAGTTCCCTACATGTTGTCTAGAACCAGATTCTACTTAAATCACTCTATACAACTACCACTCCCACTATCAATAACCGTAATACTCAAGTAGAAGTCCAAATTTACATAACAATACTTCTTCAAACTCAACCCCAGTTGATACCAACCACGAGCCGATGCATTATTACAAAGCTCATAGAAATCAAGGGGTTCGCGCTTTCACAACAAAATTAATTAACTTATGCATTTGTCATATTAATTTACTTTCGGAACAGTGCGGCTTGACTTTGTGCAGTTGTTGGTGATTGGTTCTATGGTTACTTTAAACATTGGTTATTAATTATTAGTAATGGTTATTATTAATAATTTTCGTTGGTAGGCGTGCGACTGTGAACGCTACGGTTGTTTGTGGTCTCGATTCCATCTTGGGTGAGTGAAATAGTTAATATTTTCATTTCCGTACTGTGGTAACGAGGCAAAGTGCGGCGTTGAGCTCCGTAACTTACCGTGCAATGCCTCGAGAATTTGGCGAAAAGTGGAGAACGGAAGTGTATTAATGGAAACACACTCTGTTCTGCTTAATACTAGTTGTTAGGTTTTCTCTACCTACCCTGCAAGATGCAGCGTGAAACCATATAATGTTATAAGGGAAAAACTCAAGTGAAACATAAGTGAATAACTTAAAATCTAAAATTGAGATACTTAAAATTACCTGACGCCGTTATTCATAATACATCCGGGATAACGTGAAATTAAAAAGAAATCTGAACAAATAACTAAATTAACTGAAACACTGTTTGTAATTTTTTTATTCTCCTCTGGTTGAATGTCTTAATGTAACTCTTTATTGGCTTTGTAAATAAAATAATAAAAAAATAAATAAAAATAAATAAAATAAAATTGCCTTCCGCGCCGGTTGTAGCTGCCTCCAGGACACTACTCATTTTTCTATAAAACGACGGTCGACCATCACGGTACTGTGATGGCCTAGTTATATAAATAATATTTTAATTTAAATTTAAAATGTATAAGTCTTCTAAAACTCTACTTATCTCATATGTACAAACGTATATATATATCTCGTATGTATATCTCGTCTCGTATCTACATACATTTTCTCATCATTGTTCTACAATTCCAGTTTCTAACCTACCCTCGACCCATTTCCGGTGTTATTTGTATATCAAAATTGATGAAGCACAGACAATACTATTGTGCACAGAATACAAGATGTTTAGCTGCTGTTTAGTCAAATACCGCATTCAAGCTTTCGAAACTTTTACAGCATAAATATACTTATATTACGTAATGAATTTAGTTTAATCCACCTAGCGAGAATCAAATCGAATTGGCATATGCTGTGCCACTGCGCCACTTTGGTACGATACAATATCTTATGAATATATATATATATTTCGATTGAATTTAAAATTTTATATTAAATAATATATTCTTGTTGAGGCCAGTTGTGGCGCAGGTGCACAAAATGTGCCTATAAACCGACTGGTTTTGGGTTCGATCGCCACTTGAGGAGACGAAATATTTACTTAAATTTATTTTTCCATGTCTTCGCTCTGGTGTCGATGCAAAGCGCGGTGTTGAGTTTTGCTACTCAACACGCAATGCCTCCACAATTCGGCAGAAAATGGGGAACGGAGTGTCTTAACACTAGGTTCCCTCTGCCTACCCTGCTGTGTGTGGTATACAGCGTGAAGCTAAATTATTCATTTTATTTTTATATTTATTTAAATGTATATTTTCATATCTTCGCTCTAGTGTCTAAGTAAAGCGCGGCGTTAAGTTTCACCACTCAACACGTATTGCCTCCTCCGTAAAGTGTGGAACTTAGTGTCTTAACAGTAGGTTCCTTCTGCCTACCCTAAAGCTGAAAAAAATAGTAATAATATAACGTCCCTCTTTATTATTTGAGACCAGTCGTAGCGCAGCGACACGAAGTGTGACTGTAAAATCGATGGGTTGTGGATTTGATCCCCACTCGAGAAGATGAAATATTTACTTAAATTTTTTTATTTCCATTTCTTCGCTCTGATGTCGAGGCTAAATGCGGCGTTGGGTTCTGCCACTCAACACGTGGGTGGCATTAACACTAGGTTCCCTCTGCCTACCCTGCTGTGTGCGGGATTATCGTGTAATAATCAAAAATGAGTCCAAAAAGAAATCTCCATACAGATTTATTCCAGTTATTTATTTGTAATATAATCACTATGCTGGAAATACTGTTTCCATTTTCAGCGAACCAATTTCACAAATATAATTATTCTGATGGAAATTCATTCCTACAAAATGTACTCGATTAATATTAAAACGTGAAATGACACCGAGTGTTCAACAAATTACATAACGCTATCAAAATTTAAGTTGACTTTTTGACGTGTGTCTAACTACTGGTTAAATCTTGTATATAGCAGGATAAGCGAAGAGAGGAGTGTTAAGGCTCTTCATTTCTTACTTTCCATTCAATTTTCAAGACATTGAATAACGGACTTCAACGCCACCTTTTGTCTTTCTGATAACCACGATAAAATGAAAACAATTTATTCGCTTATAATCTTTTTCTTCTAAATTTCTATCACATTTTTTTTACTCCTCACTGTATCCCACACATAACAGGGTAGGCTGATAGACCATAGTGTTAAAACAACAAAAAGTTCCGTTTCCCGGTTTCTGCCGAATTCTGGAGGCATTGCGTGTTAAGTGGCGAAATTCAACGCCGCGCTTTGTCTCGTTACTAGAGTGAAGTAATGATAATATTAAATGATTTATTTTTTCGAGTGGAAATTGAACCCATCATTTGTCGCATTTTAGCACACTTTGTGCCCCTGCGCCACGACCAGCCTGACATATCCTGTAGTCCTGTATCCTGGACATGGTCATAAAATTCACGTAAACCAAGTCGCAGGCACTAGTTATTCTTAAAATCCGGACGTGGGCGTCCGCCAAATGGAACGATCTAAAGCACGAGTGAGCATTTGAAATGGCTTTTCGATATGTTTTATTATAACGTAAAATACTGCTTTCACTTACTATATTGTTATAGTTACTATATTATTTTTTTATATTTTCACTTCACGCTTTTTCCCGCATATTAGGGCAGACTGAGGGAACCGAGTTATTATTAACTATAACGTAATGAAGTAGGGGATCACTGATAGAATTTAACATTCTATTTCCGCACAGTATACGTACTCAAAATAAGGTTTAGTGGTCAGAACATCTAAGTAGATGTTTCTGAGAGGCGCGGGTTAAAATACAATGCCTTGTTTTAACTTGCACAGCTCATATTGCTCTTCTTATATAGATAAGGATTTTAATAGAGAATTACCCTATCAAAATCCCTATCTATAAAAGTAAGTGTTAAGACACTCCATTATCCTGGTTCCGGAGGGATGTAGCTGTTAAGGGGATTAAGACAAATTAATACATTCAAAAGTAACATCTTCATAATTGAATAAGTCCAATTTTCTTTTGAATATTCATTAAAATATATACATTTTCAATGACAGTGACAGTGATGTGGATGAACTGGTAGGTAATGGCATGTTGTTCGTAATTAGCAACCTTTTTCTGTCATCTAATAATGTTTCGGGCCTCATTTTGTTTACCTAACTTCCTTTTAACTTGTTTTGACTTTTACAAAAAATGTTACTGTTTTGTTTTTTTTTTATTATTATTATTATTGTTATAGTGAGATGAGATAATTTATTCTCGCTATTCTGGTTCTGCGATATAGCGAAATGTCTGTTTTATAGCGAAATGACGTTTGTAAATAACATAAAATCTATAGCATAGTTCAGAAAGAAATGAAATCGCGTATATGGCGGGGATGGACAGAAGGAACTTAGTAGTAAGACAGTTCGTTCCCCATTTTATGTAGCATCGCGTGTTAAGTGCCGGAATTAAACGCCGTACTTGGTTGTGTTATCAGAACGACGAAGTGAAAATTGTTAATTCCACCGAGTAAGAATCGAACCCACAAGCGTCACGCTTACAGTCACACATTTGCTGCTACACCACAAAGCAGTATTAATTAGACTTTCAATTAGATAAACATTAAAAAGAAGCTAATTTCTATAAAAACACATAAAAGTCTTTTGTATAACGGCCAATGAGTAAATGGTTTTTGTTTTATTTCGTTAGCCAGTCACTTTACCTGTCTCGCGAGTCGCCTGTTTACTTTTTACTCTCGTTCTGGTACGGACTGTGGGCCGAGATCTCGGAAATGTTTTTAATTTTAACAGAAATATCTTAAATCTTTCAGCAGACTGACTTAATTAGTACTGTGGTAATTACGTTACGTTAGAGTATTGAAATAACTCATTATAATTGGTTTATTTCTTTTTTTTTTCTACTTCACGCTACATCCCGCATATAGAAAGGTAATGTAGTGTTAGTACATCCCACTTCCACTTTCTACTTAATTTCCGAGAAATTGTGTGGCGGAACTCAACGCCGCGCTTTTTTTGTTACCAGAATCTACAAGCGCTTCTTTTACCACCAGAGTTCAGATCCTATGCCGCTGCATGACGGGCTTATAAATTAGTATATGATTTAAATAAGTATGTAAGCATTTAAAGTTGATGAATGTAAGTTACATTAACACGAAAAAATAATTATTTTTATTAAAATGCTTTGGGAAACCGCGGCGTTTAGTTCCACTATTCAAAACGGAGTGTTACATTTGCAGTTTTGTTCGCAGTATATATTGACGGAAAGTTAAAATCGGAGCTTTTGGCTTTCCATCATTTACGTTAGATTTTCTTTGCCTAATCTGCTATATGCGAGATATCGCGTGAAGCTGTAAAAAAACTACTTTTGTTTACTAAAAACTATGCTGTTTTTCTTAGTGATATTTAAATCTGTAGTTATCACAATTATTCATATCAAAGTTAACTTCTACCCAAAAGCTACTAAATCATTCATTTATGTAATAGTTGATTATTGTAAAGAACTTTAAGTCCGGATTATATTTCATTGAAAATTACTGAACAATTTAACTTTGTAAGAAACCATTTCAACAGATAATTCAAGTTAAGAGTATCTTAAATCTTAAACCTTTCTTTTGAGATTAATAATGTTTTTGTTTCTCTCCAATTTTTTGTACTAATGTAGTGGTTTTTTAAATAATAAGAAATGATTTTATCCAGTCATGGCGCAGGAGCACAAAGTGCGACTGGTTGTGGGTTCGATCCCCACTCGAGGAGATGAAATGTTTACTTAAATTTATATTTCTATTTCTTCGCTCTGTTGTCGAGGCAAAGCGCGGCGTTTAGTTCTGCCGCTCAACACGCAATGCCCCCAGAATTCAGCAGAAAGTGGGGAACGGAGAGTCGTAACACTAGGTTCCCTCTGCCTACTCTGCTATGTGCGAGATACAGCGTGAAGCTGATTTTTTTTTATTATATTACCTCGAATGGCGATCGAATCTAGAAACTTTGCATTTACAAATAGGAATATATTAGGAATATATAATGTTCATATATATTTATATTAAATATTAAACAATATATTCGCGCTAATATGAAATAGTTAGCTGTATTTCTGTTCTGTCGTTGAAATACTAGCAGTTAAAGTAACACGCTCGGATTCACACATGTACTTTATTGCGTATAAATCTCCTTGCTCAAATGGCAATATTACAGTGACTCAACAGTATGGGTTGAGATTTTTGAAGTAATATTTTAAAATATTGCAATTATAGATAGATATATGGAAATTTGGACAGCGTTAAGTTCCATCACTCAACGCAATGTGTTTAAAACTAAGAGGAAATTGGAGAATGAATTACATCACTAGTTCTCCTCTACCTCGTCTGCTATATGTGGAAAATTGGTTCCGCGCAATTTGAACTGAACCCACAACTATTGTGTTTTCAGTTGCGCGCTTGTTGCCTATGGAGCCACGGATGATTATATTTATTTGAATTTTTCCGCTATTGTAAACAAGGCACAACGTTGAGTTCCACAACTCTACAAGCCATGGAAAGAAAATGCCGCAATGCAAAGTAGGAAACGGAGCTATCCGAATGGAAACGGAGTGTCTTAACACTCGGTTCTCAGGTTCCATCTGCTTACCCCGGTATGTGTGGAATACAACATGAAACTAAAAAAATATTAACCCAGGTGGAAATTGAAACCAAAATCTTCACACACTGTAGATGGATAGCCACATAGCCACATACAGCTCTACAACATGAGTACCTACCTCAAATCAAAAAGGAAGATAAAATTTAAAATCCCATACATTCCATTTACATTAAAAATAAATAAATCAATTATTCCTTTTGAACCATTTAATACTGTTATGTTAAAAATTTACTGTACTCGCAAATGAATCGCTTTACCCGATGTTGTTAAATTGTCCGTCGGTCCCTTCACTTTGACGGGAATACATGTGGCGGTAATGACAGGGATTTTAACATTTACATATGTATATACTTCAAATAAGGATATATGATTTTTTAACCTAGTTAATCTTGTTTTTTTTTTATTTTGCTGAGGCCAGTCATGGCGCAGGTAAACCGAATGAAAACAGGTTGTGAGTTCGATTCCTACTCGAGGAAATGTTTAATATATAGCAGAAAATTAACATTTAAATTTCCTCGCTCCGGCAACCAGACAAAGCACGTGACGAAATTTAACGTCAAATTTCGTCACTCAAAACGCAATGACTCCATAATTCGGTTTAAAGTGGGAAACGGACGTATCTTAATGGAAACGGAATGGACCCTAAATTCCCAGGCTTTCTCAGCCCTGCTACCCTGCTATGAACGTGAAGCTAACGAAAAAAGCTTGTTATATCTTATACTTCACGCTATATCCCTAGCAGAGTAGAAAGAGAGAACGTAGCCAAAAACGCTACGGTAGTGGGCGTCCAAGATGCAAGGCTTGCTCGCAGCGACCCCTGCCAGCCCTCATGAGGGCTGCAACGTTCCATCCGTCACTTGCAACTCGTGAGAGCGCACTGAAAGGGCGTCCCCCCAAGGCGACGCGCACCAATGCGTCCTTGCTGGTGTGTCAAGTGGCGAAGAATGCGGCGTTGGGGACCGCCACCCAACACGCCGTGTCCGGAACGGCGGGAGGTGGAGGACGGAGTTGCAAATATAATATCTTATTTGTATAATATTAATGTCATCTCGAAATAAAAGCTGTATGTTATTGAGTGTTAAGTGGTGGAACTCACAGCCTCCTTTTATCTTGATAGCATGGGGCAAGGAAAATAATTTAAAACAACCATTCTCTCAAATTAAGATTGATCCAGAACCACTACATTCGGTTTATTTGTTATAATATCTATTTTATTATTTTTCTATTTTATTATTTTTATACTATCAATAAATTATTTGTGTTTCCCCACACTGGTAGAGAGAGCCCACATTAAATTCCCCAACTCTACACACAATGTCCCAAAATCAGGAAGTACGTAAGTAAAGAAATGTCTGAACAATAGGTTCCCTATCTCTACCCTTCGCCATATTATTTATTGTTATATTTAACAATAAAACTTTTTACAACAAATTTTCTGTTTACTGTAAACGAACTTTAAGCTTAGCGACCTCAAAAGCTCAACATGCTCCAGAGTAGAAAACTTCTAATATCACATCAACATACCCAAGGGAAATAAAATCAGGCGAAAATAAATTGAACAAGAGCGTTCGCTTTGAAATAGTGGAAAGCCATTTACTCTGTTCGCTCCAAGACTTAAGTTTTGTAGTAGTTCAATTAGGCAGATTGTTAAAAGTTCCTAGCTAGCTTAGAGCTAGGTGACTTTTCGTGTCTACGTCTTGCACTTATTGAAATGTCTAAAGAAATATTTGTGATGAATTTCTCCGTTTTCCAAATTTTAATGCCGTCGTGGTGCAGAGGGGCAGTGGCTGATAAAGCAACGGGTTCGACACTTATACAGAGGATTGAATTATTTTAATACTTTTAATATGTATGATAATCAAAGATATTATTTTTCATTATTATTGTTTATATTAGTTTAGCCGTACTTAGTGTCCCCTCTAATCTAACAGTTAAGCTAACTGACACTTTAACGAACACATCGCTAACTATTACCTACAGACCACAACGCAAGCCATCAGTCACGCCGGTCTCAATTAGCAGCCGTGTCACGGTAGCGAGTTGAATTATCAACTCATTAGTTTGATGGACGTCGCTTTGCCTAAGATAGATGTTATGTGTTGGTTTTGCTTTCTTTTTGTCAGCTGCTTTCTCTTTCTTCTCCTCAAAACAGGGAGAACTTAGTGTGAAAACACTATGTTCTTCTTTATTCCGTGTCCGTGTTAATAAGCGTTTGATTTATTGCAGCAGTTGTGGCGCATATGCACTATTATGACACTGTAAGTGCGACAGTTGTGGGCTCGATTCCCAATACAAAGAAATATTTAATATTTTCATTTCCTCGTTCTGGTAATGAGGCAATATGTGGCGTTGAGTTCTACAACGGAACACGCAATGTCTCAAAAATTCGATGGAAAATTTAAGAAACTTAATTGGTATCTTAACACTAGGTTCCTTCTACCCTACCTACCCTACTATATGAGGACTATATGAGATATGATACTATATGAGATGCATGCAGCGTGAAGCTATAAAATAAAACAAAAAAAAAGAAAATTATCTTGTCAGACAATCAGATAGACATTAGTACTACTACTAGTAAACAATAGTCGAAAAAATATAATATAATAAAAACTGAAATAAAATACACATTTCAAATTTTACAGTTTTGCTTTTGGTTTTTACCTTTAAAATAACAAATGTAATATGACGAACGCAAAAATATATTGTTTTATTTTGCATAACCATATAACCCAAAAAGCGAATTTAAAGAAAACAAAGCATTTATAAAATATTGAAAACATGCCTTTATTTTACGAAAATATTATATTGACTGTTAAATTTAATATATTATAAATATAAATGTTTCATAAGACACATTATAAACACAGCAGAGTAGTAGAACGTAGTGCTTAGATACTAGGTTCTTCAATTTTGGTCCATTTTGCGAGAGAGATTGCTTTCTGCTGATTTTGCAGATTTTGCAAGAGAACCTAACGTCATCCTAAACACTGTAGTGTTGATGGAGATGAATAAAAAGGGTACTCACGGTTTACGCTGAGTATATTCAACACCACTTCAAAGTACATATAGTTTGAACACGAATAGTAAACTACGACACAGTTCATACAAAAGTCAACCACAAACATATATATAAAACAGAACACGGTAAATACTGATTTGGAAGGAAATAATAAAGAAAACAATGGAACGTATATAAAGCGCATCGAGTGGCAAGCATCGACTGTTATATATAAAATATGCCGTCGACAAGTGGGTAGGCGTAAATGTTAGGACACGTAAGGTGTACTACCATTTACGCCTACCCTCTTGTCGATGGTTCGTTTCGGTCGACGGCAGCGAGCGCTTTCATATAAATATACTAAATACGAATACTTACTATAAAATATATAAATCCTATAAAATGTATAATGTATGATTTTATGTATGTGTAAAAATGAGAAATAAATAAATTACAATATTGAAATATATAAATGACACATATTAAATAAACTATAAATATAAATAATAGTTACAACACCACACCCTATCGACATCAAACTTAATAATCACGTTCATCAAAGATAGCGCCATATATATATATATATTTTTAGCTTTACGCTGTTTCCCACACACAGTAAAGTAGGCAGAGAGAACGTAGGAACATAGTGTCAAGACACTTCCATTCCCTTGTTTCCGCCAAAATCCAGATTCATTGCATGTTAAGTATCAGAACTCCCCCACGAGCTTTGCCTCGTTACCAGACGAGGAAAAAAAAAAAAACATTATTTCATTACCCAGACCGGAATCGAACTCACAACCATCGCGTTTACAATTACACGCTTGTACCACGACGGCCTTGATTCAATAAACATTTACAGGTAAAGTTATACTCTGAACTGCAAATTTCCGTCCGCCTACACTACAGCCTCAACCGAAAGGTTTAATAGAGATTGATTGGTGCAAATTGATTGCAGCTAGTCGCTCGTTCCAAGCCATGCATCTGAAATACTGAAAACTGGAGTGATTTAAACGGCTTAATGAAATTGATTCATATTTATAAGAAATTATAAAATAAAATCAGCTTCACGCTGTATCCCGCAGAGTAGGCAGAGTGAATCTAGTATTAAGACACTCCGTTTCCCACTTAGAAATTATAAAATGATTGGATTTATTAGTTTCTCGTTGTTTCCCGCATTTATATCATGTTAAGTTAGTTAGTTAAGTAGGCAGGGAAAACTTAGTGTATCCGTTCCCTACTTTCCGTCCAATTTTTAAGAAATTGCGTATTTGAGAGGATGTGGGTTCGATTTAAACTCGAAGTAATGAATTATTTTTATCCTCGCTCTAGAAACAACACAAAATGCAACGTCGAGTTGCAGAATTCGGTGAAAAGCCAGAGCCCTTTCATCTGATATCACACTTGAATTAGCGGCTTTAATACCAAATTTTGCCCCCCTTTTAAGGTTATTATTTTTTATTATTTGACAACAAATATATACTTTTCCTGAGTAGTGGTAAATGGTAGCTGCCAAATTTCATAATTCTAGGTCAACCAGAAGTATCCTATTAATCTTGATTCGCTTTATAGTGTCGAAATACGTGTTTTTCGCGATATGAACGAGACAATAATAACGAGAAATACCTTTTTTTCAGGAAATCGTGGGGCCATAGGTCTCTGAGTATATGGTTTGAATATCAACTTCATATCTCCAAGCGTTCCTGAGATAAAGGCTCTTGACAGACAGATCGGACGAACAACAACGTGATCTTATAAGAGTTTCTTTTTTGCTTAAAAGGTACGAAACCTTAAAAATCAACAATAACAATACTTTAAAATTTCAATATTTATAATAATAATCACTAAAATGAACCTCCTTTTATGAATACTTAACACTACAAAATGAAGGCAAAGCTTATTTACATGTATTATATGCACTAACTTTATACTAAAGTAGTGTACCACAGTTGGTGCGGCGTGAAACAACTAAATCTACTTACATTTTCAATATGTCTAAAGATAAAATTTCATTTATAATGTATTTTTATTTGCATAAAGCGCAAAAATAAATTATATGGATATAGACTTTAACAACCAAAAACGAAGCTTTACTAAGTAATAGAAATAAAAGCTACCCACTAATAATGTTACTAATTAAGCTTTTCCTCGGTCAATAAAAACTAAGATTCCTCTTGCCAAAAAAGAACGATTTTTGTAATTGGCCGTTTAACGCCAGATAATTAAAGGATAAGACCGACACCGATGGACCTCGAATAAGCGGGTAAATTGTACCATCCGATTGAAGCTTAATCGTCCAGGCAATGCTTTGCATTTGAGTACGGCTTAATTACTTTTTCAGATAAAATTGTCAAATTGGGCGGAAAATGGACAACGGAGTGTTTTGCCACTAGTGTCTTCTACCCTTATATGATATAGATGAGTTAAGCTATATACTATCAAAAATAAAAATATGAAATGAGCGCCAAGTTCAATGTTGAGTAATGCGTCGTTCTCGATTTCAACTACAAAAGAATCAGAAATGTGTATACGGGTGCTGACTCTGAGTTATATTTGCAAATTAATGTACTTCCTATCTTGGCTGTTATACATAAATACAGTCAGTATTTTTATAAAAAATAAAATTAATCAAATAAATAATCGGGATACAGCATCCCGAACACATCAGGGAAAGCAGAGGAAACTTAGCGTTAAGACACTCCGTTCCCCACTTTCTGCCGAATTCTGGAGGCATTGCATGTTGAGTGGCTGAACTCAACGCCGCGTTTTGCCTCGACACCAAAGCGAAGAATTGGAAATATAAATTTAAGTAAATATTTCCTCTCCTCGAGTAGGGATCGAACCCATAACGAATCGGTTTTACACTCACATTTTGTGCCCCTGCGCCTCAACTGGCCTCTAAAACTAACCCCATCCATATTTTTACTGTTGATTTAAATAAATACATTTATCTATAATATATACAATTTTACATACTACATATACAAGTATTTGTTAAAGTCATTTGTTAATTTAAGGTAGAATGCTAAATTTATAAAAAAATATGAGGAAATATTTTAATATAGATTGTTTATCAAAACATAAAGTATTTTTTACGGTGAACAGCTGTTCACGCTGTCGTCGCGCAGTAGCAAAGCGTTGACTGTAGACGCGACGGTTATGGTTTCGTTTCTCACTCGAAGGAATGAATTATTTTTGTTTCTCCGCTCTGGCAATGCGATAACAAGACAAAGTGCAGCGCTGGGTTCTCCATTCAACACGCAATGTCAAAAAAAATTTACCGTGCATGGGAACAGAATATCTTAAAATTAGGTATCCTCTAATTTCTGAGGCCAGTCGTGGCGCAGTGGCACGAAGTGTGACTGTAAAACTGACTGGTTGTGCGTTCTATCCCCACTCGGGGAGATGAAATATTTACTTAAATTTATATTTAGATTTCTTTGCTCTGGTGTCGAGGCTAAGCGCGGCTTTGAGTTCTGCCACTTCGGGAGAAAGTGTGGAATGGAGTGTCTTAACTCTAGGTTCCCTCTGCCTACCCTGCTGTGTGCGGGATACAGCGTGAAGTTGATTTGATTTAATTCTCTGATTTCTCTGCTTTACGCAGGATAAAGCGAACATCTATTTTATATTATTATTTAACTTTTTCCTTAGTATTTAATAGGTAGCCCTAAGGAAATCAATATTTAGGTCAACCGTAGAGCTGCCATTGAAACGTAGAGCTTGATACCTTAATAAAATATATAAGCGATTGCTCTTTAATTTTCGATTACATGTGCCAGCTTTTTATATTCGAAAAACTGGCAAAGTGCCGAATCGATGGAATTCTTGGAATTCATTTTCATTCCATCGGATAATAGGTTTTAGTTTGAGCAGATATATAGTATTTTCAAAGTTCTCCCAAATCTTATTTAATGTATTGATTTTCAATTTTTATATATCAGAATTAAGATTTATATTTTCTTCATTTATGTAAAATCTTCGTTATCGTGATTCTTTATTGTCTATCGATCTCGATAATTGGACGACAAATAGAGCACCGCCTTATTGATGAAACGGCGAAACGTCAGCACAGTTGCACGCCGTTATACGGCAGTGAAACGTGGGATATTACAGAAGAAGAATGAAAGAAAGATGAATGCTGTCAAGATTCGATCTTTTCTTAGGATATCCGGATAAAGTTTAGCTGATTGAATCCACAATGAAGATCTCTTCATTAATTCTGTGTATCTACACAGTATGTCTAAAGGGCATGGGAGAGGTGATAGGGTGTGTGCTAGGTTGATGAGAGTGGACATATCGAAAGAGAAGAGTTTTTTATTTATTTATTTATGCACAGGCCGTAGCGCTTGGCACTCAGATCTCTATGACTAAATTTACAAACAATGGTTGGTGTGTCGATTGGTTAAAAAATTAAAATTTTAAAATACCCTGAAAGGTTTGTGTGACCCGTTAGTTTCAGGAGCTACTGATTCGAGTTGAAATAATATTTTTGTGTTGAATTGTTAGATCACGATGTAACCCAGTGCACCCGTAGTCAACCACGTAGAATGTGTAAGGTGTCATACAAAACTATTAATTATGTCCATTTGATCACGAGGACGAAGCTGGATGTAAAGGCTAATATTGATTTTTTTTCTCGCTTCACGCTTTTTGCCTCGACACCACAGCGAAGAAATGAAAATTATATATTTCATTTCCTCGAGTGGGAATCGAACCCACAACACACTGACGCGTTTAAAGTCAGACTTTGCGCCCCTGCGCCACGAATAGCCTCAAGTTGACAATTTTTTTTTAATTTTACCAAAATATTAAGCAAATTTTCAGTTTCGTTTGTGCCCTGTTTGATTGCTTAGTAAAAGTAGAGTTTTATATATTTACTTACAAAAATAAACAAATAAATCATCTTCACGCTGTACCCCAAATACAGCAGGGTAGGCAGAGGGACACTAGGTGTGTTATAGTGTTAAGACACTTCGTTCCCCATTTTTTTACCGAATTCTAGAGGCATTGCATGTTGAGTGGCGGAACTCTACGACTTGCTTCGACACCAGCGAAAAAAATAAAATATACACACTTATTTAGAAAACGTATAAAAATTTGAACGTAGCGGGACTTGAACCCGCGCCTCCTGGAAACCGACCAGGCGCTCTGACCACTAAGCCATACGTTACATAGGAGGCGCGGGATCGAGTCCCGCTACGTTCAAATTTTTATACGTTTTCTAAATAAGTATTTTACTTTCTTAAGTGTGGAATAACACTTTAAAAATGTTTAAAAATAAAGTATACATTTTAAATAAATATTTTAATTCCTCGAGTGGTTTTCGAACTCACAACCAGTCACATTTACAGTCACACTTTGTGCCCCTGGGCCACGACTGGCCTCTATATTTACATACATTTCTTACTTATCATGTTTAACCACAACAAACACAACTAAATTAATAATCCAGCAAAGTGAATACATGATACAGTGGTACACTGGTATCATGTATTCAAATTGTAACAAGTGTCTAGATTCATTCTGCTTAATGAACTCGACCTATGGAGGCTTTGAGGGAGCACTTCACTTTGTAAAAGTGATATTTGCGTCCGCCCGGTCGCAATAGAACCCAGCTTTTTAGAATTCTGTAATATAATTTCTTTGTATGTTTAAACGTTTTTATGCGCAATTTTTCATCTGTTGCTTATTTGTTATTAGGTGATAAATAAAAATGAATATCTATATATATAAAAGGACTTGTGCTGACTGACTGAAGTAAGACGCACGCAGAGCCCGTAACCGCTGATGGTAGAAACGCGAAATTTGGGCAGATGTTTATTTTCATATTCTGGACATCCACTAAGAAGGGAATTTGAAAAATTTTAACCCTAAAGGGATGAAATAGGGGTTGAAAGTTTGTATGGAAAAAAAAATTGTACCGATTTTTATAAAATTTGAAATTTAGACTCTTAAAAATATTTCATTGAACACGTTTCATGGTTTTTAAGAATTCACCCCCTAAGGGTTTAAATAAGGGGTTGAAAGTTTATATGGAAAAATCGTTAAATTGCCACCGATTTTAATAAAAATTTAAATTCAGACTGTTAAAAATATTTTATTGAACACGATTTTCGTGGTTTTTTTAGAATTCACTCCTAATAACTAGTTAACTCTAGTTTAATATATTCTTTTAGTTTGATGCTGTATCTCACTCATAGCGCGAGAAGCAGAAGGAAACTGGGAAGCTAAAAGCTGTTAAGACACTCGGTTCTATTTTTGAAAGCATTTGTTGAGTGGCGGAACTCAACGCCGAGCTTTGCCTTTTCCAGAGCGAGGAAATGAAAATATTAAATATTTCATTTCCTCGACTGGGAATCAAACCCACAGCCTGTCTTACAGTCGCCCGCTTGTACCACTGCGTCACTACTTCGGAATACTTAATATACATGTAAAATAATATTAATTATAAAAAACCTTTTTAAAAACAAGCTTCACACACACATATGGTCAGTTGTATGGTACAACCAACCAGTTTCTAGATATTTTTTTCATGTTGTGTTTAAAAAACAAGCCCTTTCATTTAATATATTAATTAGATGGGTTGTGCAAAAAATTGTATTTTGCCTTTTTTGCCATTTTTTACTATTTAGGTATTTAAGTGGCATATGCTATTTTATTATCATCAGAACTAACGAGGTAACTCAAATTTCAGCTTAAATTTCGCACACTTGGAAGTGGGTCAAATTGGGCTTGTAAGATTTCACATACACCAACTAACACGGCAAGTTGAATGAAAGCTTATAAATTTCACTAGCAACACATTATAAAAGCGTCCTTAGTATTGATTTTTTTCTTATGGAAACACTAAGATATGAACGTCTTTAAAACTTTTCCCGTAAAATTAATTTAAATTATATTATCTTTAGTTTTTCTTTGCTTCCCGTTTCACGTTTAGTAGGGTCGCTTTATTTTCGAGACATTGCGTATTGAGTAGCTTATAGCCGCACACTCAACGCCGTGCTTTATCTTGGTTACCAGTACGAGGAAATAAAAGAATTGAATAATTCATTCCACCGGGTGGAATTCTATCTCACAACCTTCGCTAGGTTCCCAGGTTCCATTTGCCCTCTCTGCTATGTGCAGGATACAGCCTGAAGCAAAAAAAATTGTAACATCTCACTAGTAATCGCCCGTATTTTGATTTACGAGAACTATGAAACGTAAAACTCCGGTTTTCCCGCTACCATAATGCTGAAAAAAATATATTTATTTTTTGTAACAAAGTAAACAAATTTGATGTTTTCCAAGCGTCGAGTTATTCCACCATTCATAAGGAAGAGGAATGATTTATGTCGCCTCCGCGGGACTGCGAGCTAATTATAAATAATGGATACTACGGATGAGATGAGGGCGGATCATTATTTAATTAGAGTGGAGCTGATAACATTTTGATATGGTATTTTAATGTATTTTGGTAGCTTTCTTAAAATTATTCTCTTCTTTTCTTAATAAATATGTAGGAAAACGGTGTACGGAGTTTTTCGATACTAGGTTAACATTTTCTAATCTACTATATGCGTTAAGCTGAAAAAAAAAACATATAACGCTAAAAAGCATCCATCTCAATTCTCATTTCTCCATTAACAAAAAAAATATAAAAGTAACAGCAGCATGTATTTTCCTGCATATCAGGGTGGGTCTAGGGATCCTAGTGTTAAGATATTCCGTTACCTACTTTCCACTTAATTTTCGAGACATTGCTTGTTACATGAAAGTCAACGCAGCGTTTTATCGTGTTAACAATGGAAATCGAACCTACAATGTGTGACAATGAAAATCGAACCTACAGTCTTACTATATCATTCATTATATTTACTATATTATTATAAGGTTTGTATGAGTATTAACTCATACAAATCTTACATTAACTTTTTCACCTTTATTTAAACCTATGAAAGTTTACTATTTATTAGTCGTGGCGCATGGGCACACGAATTTACCTGTAAACGCAGCAATTCATGGTTTCGATTACCACTCGACAAAATGAATGTTTAATATTTTCATTGCCTCGTCGTCGTCGTCGTAACGGGGGAAAACGCGGAGTTGTGTTCTGTCACTCAATACGCAATGTCTCCAGAATTTAGCAAAAAAATAGGAAATGGAAGTGTCTTAATCGGGACGGAATGTCCTAATACTAGGTTCCCAAGTTACCACTGCCTACCCTGTTTTGTGCGGAATACAGCGTGAAGTTATAAAAATATTTAAAAAATATACAATTGCACGATAGGGGATTTCAAAGTAAGTTTGCTAACACAGCTTTAAAATAAAGAGAGGGCGAAAGCGGAAATGGCATCTTGCTGATTGTGTTGGGAGCGCCCGAAGTGATTGTTATATCGTTTATCTTGTTATACTTATATTTTGTTTGTAGTTTTGAAATATATAAGAAAATCTTTTATTGCTAAAATTCGATTATAATTTTGTTAGATGCCATCGTGGCGCTGTACCACAGCATCTGACTTTAAACGCGACGGTTGAAGGTTCGATTTAACACCCAGTTCCCGCTGTTTACAACATTGTCGTATCTACTGATAGCCTAATTTAAATATTTAATGCATTGATATGCAATGCATTTATATCTGAATACATTTTGTGGCAAATATATTTTAAAGCGTGAAGCTGATTTATATTTTATAGTGACATTTTTGACATCTTAATGTGTTTAAGTGTATAAATTCTAAAATTCTTCTGAAAATACTAAAATAAAATTAAACAAGTCGAGTATGTAAATGCAACGGTCGCGGTTTCGATTCCCTTTCAGAGGAGTTAATTATTTTTGTTTCTTCGACATGGCAACAAGGCAAAGCGTGACGTAGAGCTCTGCCACTCAAAATGCAACATCTCGAAAATTGCACAAGGCGTGAGAAACGGAGTGTTTTAACACTAGGTTAAAACACTCCGTTGAAGCAGAGGCCTGTCTACCCTCCTATTTGCGTAGTATAGTGTGAAGATAAAAAAAGGCAACTATCCAATCTGGATCTAATCTCTAATCTGTTAATAGTTAAATTTCGCCTTTTCTCTAGACAAGCAGTTATAAAGAACAAAGATGATGAAGATGATATCTAAATGTTGTTGTCTGTACTTTTTTCTTTAATTACCGCTATTATTCCACAAAGTGTAGAAAGATTATAAAAATTAAGAAAATATCATAATCTTCATAACTCCAAGTAAATCTGTACGCTTGGATCCATCCTCATTTGTCAAATGTGTAATGTGAATGAAATTCGCGTTTTAAATAAGATAAATATAAGTATGCGCTAAACAATTTATGAAGCATGTATGTACCTATTCTTTTATTACTTGCTTTACGCTGTTTCCCTCATATTAGCAGGCTAAGAGAACCTAGTGTATAATCACTCCGTTTCCCACTTTTCACCCATTTTTTCAGGCATTAAGTGTTAAGTGTCGCAACGCCGCACTTTGCCTCCTTACCAGAGTGAGGAACTGCAAAATTTTAAATATTTCATTGCTCCGAGTGGGAGGGAATCAAACATAAAACCGTCGCGTCTATAGTCACAGGCTTGTGTTTCTGCGCCACGATGGCCACAAGAAGTACATAATGTATTCTAATTTAAAATATTTTTGTTCGAAGTTGATATTTTGTATTGGTAAATTCAGTTATCGATAGAGGTTATATGATATACTTATAACCTCACTATTTTTGATGTGACTAACTGTACCACAGTCGTCATATACAATACTTAGTTATTTCCATTTGCACATGCAAGCAAAGTCGCAAGTAAAAGCTAGTATATTCTAATTAATATACCACTGTAGCACAGTGGGCTACTACATATTACAATCTAAACCTCTTCTAATATTATAAAGCTGAAGAATTTGTTTAGTTAAACACTCTAATCTCATAAAGTACTTGTAATGAAAAAAAATGTTTCATCTAAGAAGACTATAGGCTATATTATATATATAGGCTATATTTTAATTATTTTCACTGTCCGTATGATAACTTGTGGCTTCATCTCTCCAAAACTCCATTAAAGTAAAACAAATTCTTTAAGAATATCTTAGTGTAGACACCAAGACTTTTTGTTAGCTTCACGCTATACAGCATATAGACACCCAGTGTTAACACACTCTGTTCTCGACTTTTCGAAGGAATATTTATATATTATAATTATTTTCCCGTATGACCTCAACTAAAATATGCACCTAAAACTCAAAAATCTCGTTTAACTTTAATGTAATCGTTGCGCTATAAAATTTAACATTTTCGCAAAGCCTTTCACGTAATCTTGGAAAACTTTGGCCCGGTACAATCTCCGTGACTGTAATGCAGATTCAAATAAGATTGACTTTGAAGAATTTGTCTTAGTTCTTATAAATATTTTATACAGTTTTATAAATATATTTGATCTATGTGAGCGACGTGATACAACGGCACAGAGTTTAACTGAAAACGCGATTATTGTGGGTTCGATTTCTACTTGGGAGAAAGTATTTCTTTTAGTACCTCCCCCTGGTAACAAATTCAATTATCGCGTTCAGTTTCACCACTCAACACGCATCGCACGCAACACAATATCTCAAACATTAGAAAAGTGGGGAAAGAACTACCTTAACATTAGGTTTAGGAGAACCGTGTTCCGTTTCTACCTATCCTCCTATACGCGGGATACATCGTGAAGCAAAAAAATAAATAAATACAACACAATATAAATTATACATTTCTGGTTTTATTTAATATCTAAAATAAGCTTTTAACAAATGAATGCCTTCATCGGGCAGTGGCACAATGTCTCGCTAAATGGGTGATTGTGGGCTCGATTCCCACTTGAAGGAATGTTTTTTTTCGTTTTCATCGCTTTGGAGAGAATACAACTCGCGATGAGTTCCACTTAACACCTTTCCCTCCTTCCTAACCACCCAACTAACTAAAACTTCCACCTAACTTAAAACCCTAGAATATTAAATAATACAAGCATCCTAGTAAAAATTCAAGAAGATAAGAAAAATATTCTGAATACAATAAATATTAGTAATACAAAATATGTTATTTGCAGCGTTGCCAAGTACACCGCATGTGATAGCGACTAATGGGTTGTCTGTAGCAAATAGGTCACGTTGCCACACACCGGGATAATAAATCTTACTTAGAAATTAAATGTTAAGAATTATGAACATCTTAAAATTAGTTCATTTTATTATTATGTCACGTTGAATCCTGGATAAAGAGGGGAGACAGAAGGACCCTAGGGTTAGGACCCTTCGATTCCCAATCCATTCAATTTTCAAGATATTGTTGTGTTTATCGCTAATCTTTGCCTATCAGAGCGGGGAAATAATAATCTTTTAAATATAATAATTTAATTAAATTTAATAAGAACATTTTGCCTAAAAAATGCCATTTTTCTTTCTCTTTTTCTTCTTGTTATGAAGCCCTTTTAATTTTCCATATTTAATCTTGTCCTTGGCTAGATTAAGTATATTTACGGTGCGTTTTTCCTGTTTAGCATTAACTGGCGGTATTTTCCGCCGCCTAATATGTCTCTAAAATAGTAGGTGAAGAATGGAGTAACTTTGATTTTATTTAATTTCTAGTCCATGCAGCACGTAGGCAAGAAACGCACAACGATAGAGAGAAAATATAATTAAATACAAATATAATTTAATATTTTCTAAAGCAGACCAAGTTAACTGCTAACTTTTACAGGTTACGTTTAACGTATAAGAACTTACAACCAATCAAAAAGCTGATAAATAATTAAAACAAATCAAATGTGAAATATTAATGGATTGGATGGATTGTAGCACTTCAATAAAATTTAAATCTTACTTTGTGCTCGACCGAAACTTTATTACTACGGGAAAGCTTCCGAATTCAATATTTCAGTTCCATTGGTTACTCTTAATCACAGTAAGCTATTAAAAGTTTTCAATTGTTGAATAGTTTTGCTATATATATAAATGGTTTAAGTAACCGTGAGGCCATTCTGGTCATAGTTGGACGGCGTTTGACTACAAATGTGATAGTTGTGGGTTCGGGTGTGAGTGCGTTGAGTTCCGTCGATTACACTGCGCTTATTTTTCGAGGTCAAACGGAATGTGGGGAACAGAGTGTCTTAACATTATGTTTTTTCTGCCGACTCTGCTATAATATACAGGATAGGTAATGGAAAAATGATATTATAGTTATAATGCATAATACAAACGCAATATCTCAAGAACTTGGCGAAAGTGAGGAACTCTAACCCTAGGTTCCCAGATCTCTTCGGCCAACACTGCTATGTGCCAGATACAACGAGAACCCAAAAATCTCTTAGTATAGTTAATCAATGATTTTATACGCCGGAACTTATACAGTAATATAATTTTACTTACGATTTTTTCTGTTTAACGGAGTGTATTAACACTAATTTATCAAAATAAATAAATTTACTTTAGCTATCAGAGCCATATGCCAGAGAATACCTATAGTAGTAAAGCAAAAAATATATATCTTTATTAACAATCGCTTACACTGAAGGCGGTATCCACATTTGTAATGGTAATTACTATTTTCCATATTCTCTCATTTAGTATTCACTAGCTGTTGGTGGCAAACAGAAAGAATTAGAGATAAACGTCTTATTAACATTATGTAAACGTGGGATGAATAATATATTTTCCAGCTTAATTATCTCTATACAAACAACATGGAAATATAAAATGTTACTGGAGTTATGAAAAATCATGCCAAAATGTTTGTTTTCCTTTTTATTTTGTTCTTGGGTTTATACTGTATACCACATATCAGAGTAGGCAAAAGGGTAACTAGTGTTAAGACACTTCGTTTCCAACGCAGCGTCGAAGTTTCAAAATATTGTGGAGTGGCAGAAGTCAACGCCGCGATTTCGCTTGTTACTTGTTGTGGGAATCGAACGCACAACTATCGCTTTACCAGTCACGCGCTGCTTCTGCGCTACGACAGAGACCTCGCATTTAATTTAAATTATGCATTTCCTTATAAAAATGTGAACCTACAACAACCACTTTACTAGAGCGTCTTCTAAAACTTACCATCATAACGTATACGAACGGTTATCAGCAATATTTTCCTTATTGACCCAAATTTTGGTAATAATCAAATATCACACGATTCATCTTCATCATAAATCATATTAGGACAAGTTTTATGTGGTGGCTTTATTTTTATTTATAACAAAGTTACTTTTATTGCCCTCGAAACTAATAAAACTGTTGATTACATATACTTCTCCAGTATATATTCTATTTTTAGATGAATTTACAGATAGTTGTGGTGGTGGTGGTGGCAATATCCATTGGTTGAAGAAAATAAATTAGTTTAATTTTCCAACTTTAGTACGTAAGTGCTGATTTGATTTTGAAAATTAGTCAGTAAGTAGGTACCTAATAAGAAAAACGTGGAGTTGGTTTTTCTATCATAAAGAACCTGCTACTCTATTATAGCATAGCAGATCAGGCAAATGATATCAGGAGTGCTATTCATAATAAGATCTTTGATTTTCGCGATTATTAAACATTGTAAATACAACCACGGGCTACTGTAAAGACACTCCATTATATACTGCTATCGAGTGCTGAAACAGAAGATAAAATTACAAAAAAAAAATAAAAAATAAAGATTAAATATAAACTTTTTTTTTCATAGAAAATATCTCGAAACTATACAATATCTCTAGAAAACAGAACCAGAGTGATGTCTCAATTTATAAGCCACGTCTTTATTCTAGTCCAATAGTCCTGCCAGCATTAACTCATGAGTTATGAGGCGTCCATAAATTCCAAGTTTTCTTAAAAGAATGGCAACTTTCTCCACCCTTATCAAGCTCAGGGAAGCATTTAATTCGCCCGTCACTTTTATGAAAAATTTATTTCCCACATAGAGTCTGTGCCGTCTACCGCTTCTATAACTTATTTTTAGTTACAAACTATAAGTTTTACTTTATTTAAACAAATTCTATGAATAGAAAACACATTTTACTGGCCGTAGTGGCGCTGGGGCAGAAGTTCGATTCCCACTCGAGGGAATGAAATATTTAATATTTTCATTTCTTCGCTCTGGTACGCAGGCAAAGAGCGTTGTTAAGTTCCGCAGCACACAATGTCTCAAGATTCGACGGAAAGTGAAGTGTGACGGAAAGTTTCTAGGTTCCATCTGCCTGCTCTGCTATGGGCGAGATAAAGCTTGAAGCTAAAAAAGATCTTTATGAAAAGTGGAACACCGTATACACTTAACGGTCGTAAGTTTGATGTTCAATCAGAGGAATTAAAATATTTTCTTTGCCCTGTTCCAGAAAACCAAAGCGCGGAGTTGATTACTACCATCCAACACCAAATCATTGCGTGTTGGGTGCATTCGAAAACTCTAGCAGAAACAGTTTTTTCAAGTAGTTGTTTTAGTTCAAGTACAGAACAGAGTGAACTGCGGAGCAGCAGAGTAGAGTATGTAGAGTTCATTTTCTTTATTTATAAAAACAATATTTAATTAATTTGCATATTTTTTTTTAGCTTTACGCTGTATCCCGCATATAGCTATAATATTTAATACAAATTCTTAACGTAGAACCATAACAGGGACTGCTAGTTAAACTATATATGATATATAGACAAATGCAAAAATTATCCGAAAACAAAACTTCTAAATTTTCAGATTAATTAAAATTTTAAATTAAGCATCGAGAAATTATAAACAAAATAATGGTATCCAAATAAATATCTAATTTATAATACGAAAATAACTTTGAGAACACGAAATATGTAAATTTATATGTTATACGAACGGAACAATTAAGAAGTTATCCACAATTTCTTTACAAACAAACACATACTCATATATATTATTATACTTTGAATCAATACATGTAATATCAATGTAAGCGATCGCTGTCTGTACATAGAAGATATAAAAACTATTATTAGAAATATTGCGAATAGAATTTAGAATCCAACGCAATGCTTTTTTTTGTCTGTTTGTCTATGCCTTTGTGCAGACTTATTTCAAAAAGGGTCTTACCAAATTAAATAAATTCACTGTTGTATTTTGTTAAACTTTCTAACATGTAATGTCTTATTTCTTTCGATTCATAAATAAAAAATTAATCACAATAGAGTATTGTTGTTTTATTGAATTGATTCAAACTTTAATGATTATTGTATTTAAAATTGATAATGTTATTTGAAAACGAAATAAATAAATAAATTAAATCAGCTTCGCGCTGTATCCCGCACACAGCAGGGTAGCCAGAGGGAACCTAGTGTTAAGACACTCCGTTCCCCACTTTCTGCGGAATTCTGGAGGCATTTCGTGTTGAGTGGCAGAACTCAACGCCGCGCTTTGCCTCGACACCAGAGCGAAGAAATGGAAATATAAATTTAAGTACCTGCGCCACGACTGGCCTTAGAAAACGAAATCGATTGAGATTAGTAAGTAAGTAATAGTAAAGTTAAGTTAAGCGGACGAAGCTGCGACCGAGTCGCTAGTTCCCAATAAATCTCCCGAAGGCAACGCGACGCAATATATCATGTTCGATTAACAAAGTTGAGATCGTTTTAATTATTCACCAAGTATACGTTTAGAGGGAGTGTTTCTGAGAAACTCCACGGGTGAATCACTAATTTGACATAGAATTAATGATGTATGTACTACATACGTAGATTTTGTATGTACAAGATAATATTATTGGTTCGAAATGGCCGGAGGGTGTGCGTTTATGTTAATCGATCCTATTTCCGGCAGACACTTCCGGTAACAAAGCTTTATTAAGTTTGCACAGTACGTGAGCGTTGGTGATTGTTGTTTGCACTTGCTTAATTAGCTTTTACCCGCGACTTCGTCCGCTTGGTTATATAGGAATGACTGAGAGTTTTATGTTATACGAACCATATTCTAAATGCCTAAACGTAACGTGAATACAAGTTCAGGGCGTTAAATCGCATAAATACTATCAAATCAATACATTTTTTTTCAATTCGAACCAGTAGTTCCCAAGATTAGCGTATGCAAATAAAAAACTCTTTAGTTTTATAACTTTAGTATAAAAATGTAGATTAAAATACTAAAATATAAAGTCCCTATTATGGTATAGTAGTGATACATAGCTTATTGCAAAATTTCTAACTATTCTAACCAGACTAATAGAATGAAAACATTTGAAAAAATTGTTATAGGTATATATTATGTCCAAAGTATCGTCAAAACCAATTTCTTGGATCTATGTTGGTTTATTGTATGTATTTAAATATTAATCATATTTCACAAAAAAAATCGTTCCCAAATTTCCACGTATTTAATATCATTCTCGGCAGTGGTCCTTCGAGCCGGAACTTAATCAGCAATTAATTCATTTATGTCCAAGCCTTCAATCTTAAATTCAAATTTATTTAACTTTTTTTCATATTCTAAAACAATTACTAAATGATTATTTTGACCGAAACATTTCATTTATAATCTAACCCTAAAACAAACGAATAACATATACCAACTAAAACACTTTGCAGCCGTTTAGAATTTCAATCAGCAAAACCCCACTTTATCTCAAACAAATGTCGGCCTATTCCGATATAGCGTTGAAATACGAACAATGGGTGCATTAGCGAGCCAATTTCGCCGCTGCCAAAAATAATGGACTATCGGAAGACATTGAAGGAGGAAACTCAGTTCTGACTTTTTTCTTCGTGAGTATTTCAGCTATTGTTCTAAATGTGGCCTTGGATGTTACATTTTGTTGAAAAAAACGTGAAAGTAGTTAATGCTGGTGCTGTTTGAGCTTTGTTTTGCATAATGGTTGGATATAGTTTCGAATTGGAGATTTTTTTGGAAAATATTTCAATAATATTATAATTGGTAGATTAATCGTTAATTTTCTTTTATAGATTCTATACAGTATAGTACTATATTAGAAATATAAATAAAAAAAATATTCCGGTCATTTCCACTTTTTTAGATACATCACATTAAATGATGTAAAGCGTCACCATCCTTGATAACATGAAAGCTATCAAGTGAGAGTCGCAATCACACCCATTGCATATAATACAGTAGAATATTTCCCAAAAACACTACGATTGTATGGATTAATTTTCAATTTTCTTAAAAATTTGAACTTAGAACAATCTAAATACGCAATTTCTCCGAATGAGAAAATTGTCAGACGCCGCTCCACTGCACTCAGTTGGCTCAATGTATGTTGCGGATTTTTATTTATTTTATAAACGTTATATTTTTCTTTGCTGTCACGTGATTCGATCATTACGCTTTCAAGCTAATTTTAGTTGCATTGAGTATATTTTAAACATAAATTACGTTTAAAGAAAATAGTGGGACAAGAAAAGAGTGTTTACATTCTACAGCTGTCTTCTATAGAATTGCAGGATGTTGGACGTTGCACATACGAGCGATACACGTTATTTTGTAATATTTTTTAAAAAGTTTAGATTAATATTTTTGTATTGCGAGTATTTATTGTTGTTAATATAGGGATTTTGTAGGAATTGTAACAGTGAAGTCTCCATTGGTTGTTAAACAAAGAACCCCGGTTTATTTTACAATCAAAATTAAGAATTGGAGGATCCAAGAAAAAAAACGGGTTATTAAACACTTTTATTTTGAAACCGTTTTCTACTTAGCAATGGGTTCCTGAAAAATTCGAGCTTTTCGTGCGAGAAATTAGCGATTTCCGAGGTTGATCGCTAACTCGAATAAAGAAAGTGCTTCTAAAGGACGGTAAAAAATTAACAGAATATCCACACGTTTTGCAGGGATGGGCAGAAACCTATAAGATACCCGTCCTGGGACTTGGTCTGGTTCATGTGCAGTTTATGCTAGCAATCAGGAGAGCGTACAATATGCGTAATCAATGTAGCTGAAGGAATCCGGAACATACACAGAATCATAAATTCTAGCGGATTTCACGGTGTAAATAACGAAAATAAGAATTCAGATGGTTAAGGCATGTCAAAAAAAGAGAAATCAAAGATTGACAAAAGAGTTTAACTAAGAACGAGAGTAAGGGTAAGAGAGTTTAATTTTGCAAACATTAGGTGTTGAATAGCAGAACTCAACGTCACGCTACATCTAGACCCGGAATCTTTTCTGTACATCTTCGCCGTACGTCATATTTACAGTTCGTCCTGCTGTGTTACGTTGAGTTCTACGGGAAAAAAAAAGTAATCTTCACGATGAAAAAAATGTAATCTTTCCGCATACGGCAAGGTAGGCAGAGGGAACCTAGTGCTACACACTCTACCTTTCCCACTTTCTGCTGAATTCAGCCTCTACAGTTTACCAGTTAATGTGAAACATACTTAATGCCATTATACATTTCCGCGGAAACCTTTTAACGGATTACGTTTCTTTCCATGCACTCGGTCTGAGCTCATTTTACGGTCTTCCATTGAAGCCGCGAATACTTAATGCGGGGTTTCACTTCTAAATTGCTGAAATACAGTATGGATGACATACGCTTGCTGGTAAAGGGAATATAAAAATTGATATACGTTTATAAGAATACCTACTATTGTTGAACTAGAGAATCTATTAGTTCTAGAGAGAGTATCATAGTAGAGTTCAACATATTTAAATAATCAGGTCAATTACTTATTAAGCACGACGTTTCGAGAATGCCACTTGAGCTCAGATGTATATAAATTTAACTAATAGTAAACTAAACCAAACTTAGATATTAACTTGAATAAAACTATATTTAAGGATTAGACAAAAAAAATAGGCAAGGAAAATTGTCGACAGAATTTTTTGTATCCTAATTCAGAATTTGTTGTCTGCTGTTGTATGCGGTACATACCGTAATTTTTTTAATAAAATTTTATATCTATAGAATAACATATCATTATTTTAAAGTAACGATTTTTTTATATTTATAATAACTGAGTGCTATGTAACTGTCTTTCCGTTCATTTTCTACTTTCTGTTAATTTTAGAGACAATATTAACGTAATCACCTGAATCAAAGTCACACATATTCCGTTTCCATTCCATACTTCAAACGAATAAAATAGAACTAATATAGAATGACATTGTTGTCCGTCTGTCTTTTTTTCCAAGCAATATGAAATTTTACAAATACATATAGATGCAAGAATTTGTTACGACACTCCACTCTGCGCTTTCCGCCGAATTCTGAAAACATTGTGTATAGAGTGGCGAAAAAATGAAAATATTAATTATTTTATTTTCCCGAGTGGGAACCGAAACCACCTGTCCATACACTGAAACCGAACCCAGCCCAGTCGTGGCGCAGGAGCAAACCCCTGCGCCACGACTGGGCTCTGTATATACGTACATAATAATAATATAAGTTTTCGTGAACCAACGAGGACCTAAATGACACCGCAAAACATAGCAGTAAAAACTTCTTAACTGCCATTCGCTAAGAGGTCATGAGACTTCGAGCGCAACTTATGATGAAACTATGGAGATAACCAACTCACTTGCCACATTTCCGTCGGTACTTTATAAGTTACTTCAAAATGTCTGGCTTAAATTTTACAGGGCGTATATTTTAATATAAATATTGATAGTAAATTAGAATTTGATCTTTTTTTATTTAACTTCACGCTGTATATCGCATATAATAGAGTGAACAAAGGGAACCTAGCGAGAGGACTAGGAACAGGGGTTAATCACTTTACGTCTAATTTTTGTTAGGGGCGCATCTTAAATCCACACTTTTTAATACCAAAGTAGAACCCACAACTGAACCGCTGCGCCACGACGGCCTTAATTAATATTTAAAATTTGATGGATTTTCATCCGAAGCACAAATTTGAATAGAAAACACATTATTTAGAATTTATTACGACATATTTATTATAATATTGAATTAGTACCTTTTAATAAATTATATCATCAATTACGGATTAAAATATAATGAATATCAAATGCGATCTACGGCTTGGTGAAATAAATTTAATAGTTAATAAATAAATATGATTATTTAATGTAAAAGTCAGCTTCACGCTACAGCGTCAATCAGAATCATTCAGAATTCTGCAGAAAGTGGGGAAAGGAGTGTCTTGACACCAGGCTCCCTCTGCCTACCCTGCTACGTGCAAGACACAAAAAAAGTACTATAGTATAGAAAATAGAGTGATAATTAATGTATATGTGCAATGATTTTAAAAAATTGGTCTAAAAAATTCAAACCAAATCTTCGGACAAAACACGGTGTTTTCCAATAAAACTTTGTATTCTCTAAGAAATCTTTAACTAACCGAATTTGAATTTGAATCAAAGTACTTGATGATATTTTAAATTAATATAATTATACACTAACAAAAATAAATATCAGAAAAAAAGGGGCCAGTCGTGGCGTGTGACTGTAAAACCGACTGGTTGTGGGTTCGATCTCCAATCGAGGTGATGAAATATTTACTTAAATTTGTATTTCCATTTCTTCGCTCTGGCGTCGAGGACAAGAGCGGCGTTGAGTTCTACCACTCAACACGCAATGCCTCCAGAATACGGCAGAAAGTGGGGAACGGGAAGTTTTAACACACTAGGTTCCCTCTGTGTACCCTGCAGTGTGTGGGATACAGCGTGAAGCTGATTTTTTTTTTTTTTTTAAATAAATATGACACATTACTATACAATATAATACTATCTTTTAGCTCTTAAGCTTTCCCATTTAATAACGATATAAAAAATATGCTCCCAACAATACAAAGTACAAAAGAAAAAACCGAAGCCAAACGATAAAACTCAATATACAAGGAAAGAAATTCATCACGAATCAATTTATCCGCGGGACTTCTGGAAATGAAAGCACCGGAAAATATTTTCCACTATAGCTTAGTACTAAATAAATGGAATAAGAAAACTTTTCTGTCGTGGAAATACCGTAGAGTCTACCTAACGGCCGTGTTGCTCTAAAAGTGCAATTCAACCGTGATTTTTGCTGCCATCGTAACTAAACTACGCCTAACTATATATATAACGTAGTAAATTATAAGCCATAAGGCTAGGATACACTAAATAGAAAAAAGATTTCACTATAATTTTTTTGGCTTTTTTATTTCAAATGTGACAATTCTACACACATTTGGTTTATTTATTTTAAGCATACTCTAAACCTAAATGATGCCTAAACAAGTTTTTTTTCTTTTTTTTTTAAATGTCATGTTTTTTCTTTTTTTTTGAATTCAATCTTATACAATACATATCTGATATATTTTAACATATTTCTTAATTATAAATAAATTACTACATTGTGGGTTGAGTCATGAGTTGGGTAACTCTAAGTTGTTCTGACTTACCAGAGCGGGAAAATGTAATATTCATACTTCTATCGAACTTGATTTTTTTTCAGTTTCACGCTGTATCGCGCATATAGCATGGTAGCCAAAGGGAAGCCTAGTGTTAAGATATTCTGGTCCCATTGTTCACTGACACTTCATCACTTTTGCGTGTTGACTGACGGAACTCAGCGCTGCGCTTTACCTTGTTACCAGAGCGAGGAAATTAAAATATTATTTAAATATTTGAAATTAAAATATTAAATATTTAGAATCGAACCCGCAACCTGTCGCCTTTACAGCCGCACACTTTTGCCCCTGCGAGACGATTGATTTCATCTATTCATCAATATACTGTATTAAACAGTAGCGAGTGACTTTATAATGCGTAACTCATGAAGTAAGTTATAAATAACTGCGAAGTTATAACTCCGACCGAAGATAAGTTGGTTACGTTTTCAAATTAGAAAAATATTTTTAATGATCTTATAATTTAAAGAAATAAAAAGTACATTAGAAAAGTTTACATAATATTATATAAATAATATAATGTGTTTAATGAAATAAATCATGATCAATTTAAATATTATGTTAATATTGTAATCACCGGTTTCCATTTATAAGTTATTTGCTCTGGCACTTTATATGTTTTAGAGTGCTCGACATCACGCTTTGTCTCGTCGTCCAAGCGAAAATGAAAACAATAAAGTTAAACAAAAAAGTAAAGTGGGAATCGAACCCACAACCGACTGTAGTCAATCATTTGTAAAGTAAAATCCTTATTATTTATATAAATTAAAGCTTAAACTCCGTGTGTAAACAGCTTTACATTTCAGTACAAGCCTGTAGTAGACTCATTCGATTTCAATTTACAATCACGCAATCACGAAGGCAGTTAACAACAAATTGAGGCGGGTACCTACGGAACCTCTAAAAGCTATAAATATATATTTTGGATTACAAAAAAATGCTTATACAAATATAATATTTTCCCTTCAGTGGAATAAGTCTAACCTGAGACACTCCATCCGGCAAAGCGTTTAATATTTTCTAAATTAGTAATATTTTTAATAGATAACAACATAAATAGAATTATAAACAGATATAAGTATCACCTTTTAGTTTTATATAGTAATTCTCGAATTTTTATTGTAATTATATAGTTTACCGAGGTAATTGTATTTTAAGATAATAATTACTTTCGTATTGTAAATTTATTATTAATTATAGGTTTCTATAGAAAAATAACAGATTTATAAGAGTTTAATGTTTGTACATAATTGTTAAGATTTTATATCAAAATAACTTGTGTGAATTTCGTCATAGTTACAGTATCTTTCGTAAATTTCTAATAGTAAATAATTAAATAGTATATTAATTTATATTTAATTATATAGATATTTTTGTGTTCTTTTAATATATTGTTAGAAATCGGAAGCGGTTAACGTTTTAAAAAAACACTATAAAAACACATATAGTTTTTATACGTTTTCTAAATAAGTATTTTTCTTTCCTAAGTGTGGAATAACACTTTAAAAATGTTTAAAAACACATATCGTCTATATGATAACAATATATAAATTGTAAAATCGTCCGATAGATAGTTATTAAAATATAAGCAAAAACTTGTAATAATCATAGTAAAAATATTAGCTTAAATAAAGATAAAACGGCTCGGTGGCTTGCGGCTCTCTTTACGGTATAGCTCCGTGCTACGTAAGGTAGCGAAGACGCGCAATCGTGTGTCGGACAACCAGTTCAAGCATATATAATGAATAGGAATAAAAATAAGAAGAAAAATAGAAAGAAATATAGGAAGACATATTTGAAGAAGCCGTCAGTCACCGATCATTATATAGAAATAACATCTTATTTCATTCGGCGATCCCACCTATAGTGTAGAGTTCCGGAACCTATAGTGTACAGGGCGTCAGCGGCTCGTTCATTCGAGATCCGCCCCTCTGGTTCATTAATCTTTTTTAGAATAATTGAATTCTTTAATAATTAAAAACATTTCAAATTTGAAACCTGAAATTCAAAAATGTGTCCAAACAAAAAAAACCAAAATAGATTTTCTAACTTGCGAAAATAAAAAAAGAAACGTAACAACGAATAATTTAACAAACATAGAATAATAAGGTTCAACTTAAACGATGGTATATTAAATTTTTACGTTTGAACGGCAGCGGACCAACATTTGTTTAGGCACGAGCCCTGATTAGACGCGCACGAGTTTTTCTCGAAAATAATTCCTGCTCTAAAAAACCACCCCTAAGTATAAACTTGGATCGCTCTCGTAATAAGGATCAGTTGTCTCTGTTGACAACAGGGTAGATTTTTCTTTAATTTTTTTATATGAGACGACATGATATAAATTATTTAAATGTTGTAAATTTATAATAATAATAATAGCAATTATGTATTACTTTTTTGATAAATTCAAAAAAAAAAAAAAAAATTCAAAATATTCTTTATTCAAATAAACTCGTATAAGCACTTTTGAATCGTCAAATGAACATGTAAACAAAAAAAACAAGCTACCACCGGTTCGGAAGGCAGTTCTGCTGAGAAGAGCCGGCAAGAAACTCAACAGTTGCTCTTTTCAAAGTCAATGGTATTATTACATTATCTGGCAGCTAACCTGCATCACATTCAATAGACATTAATTCCATACATGTTTATCATCTAAATAT
>JAATLQ010038245.1:0-86033 GCA_013421005.1 Heliconius erato x Heliconius himera
TGTCACTTTGTTATGTTTACTTTTTACATTTATAATCTGTTAAATCAACGATTAAATTTTTAAATTTTTGATTTGTTAAAAAAAAAACAAAATAAAAAAAACTACTTTTATTCATATAACATCCTTGTTTTGTTGTGAATAATGCCTTATGACATCAGTTTCGTAACAAATATTATCAGTATTGTTACTCATCAGTTACGTTACGAATTCGAAAATGTCCACTTTTCTGAGTATGACCCATTTTCGGAATGTCTTCGCGCGAGGCTCCTTCTGCTACGGTAGGCAGGGGGAGCGTCGTGCGTACTAGATGTGGGATACAGAGTGAAACTGAAATATATTAGGATTCATTGCCATCGATGAACTCGCCAGCCCGGTGACGCTGTCAAGACCAGTTCAGGTCAACAGCATTAAGCCAATTCGAAAAAAAAAATCGATGAACGCAATGGCGTTGGAATGCCAGCGCAGAACCCACAACGCAATGGTTTCGGGTTAGATACTAGTTCTTTACGTATATTTGAAATTATTTAATTTTTTCTAAACTTTAACATAACGCACGACGAATCACGTAATATCTAAAAATGAAACTGTGAGAAACGGAACGGAACGTCTTAGCACTACATTAATTCAGATACGTCTTTTTTGCCTTCAGCTTTCAAGAGTTTAAAGTTCCTAAAAACATATAACACAAAAAAATATTTTTTACTAAATTCTAAGAAAAATTATGAAAATAAGAATATTCTTAGATGTAAATCTACTCTGCAAAATGCCAAAGCATTACAGAATATTTAATATGCAATTTTAACTACCTAATAGATGTTGAACGACTTAAGGCTGTCACTACTAAATACAGGGATGAACACCGTGGCAGCGAAACGTGGATATGGCCGTGGATATGCTGCTGGCTGGCTGGCTGGCGTGGGTTTCCACTTTTCAACTTTTCCTACCACTTTGATAATCATTTTTATCAAAAGAAGGAATTATCATAGCCAAATAAAAAACATATTTGGAATGACACTTACAGGAAACCTAGTTACATACGTACGTTTAAGTACTGCTACATACTGCCAATTGGATCATACTATACACAAGAACAACACAACGATCAAATATAAGGAAAAAAAATGGTTTAAATTATTGCCTACAATATTGAGATCGACGTCACAAATTAAAGTCGTAGCCGCCTTAGGATTTGAATTTTTTTTGACCGCTAAAGATTATACAAAATACTACCTGTGGGTAAAGTAAGGTCTTAAAAGCTTCATATATTTTATACGCGATAGCCGCCTAAAGTTTAAAACGTCAATGTCTTATTTACCGGTGAACAGAAAACAGTGCGACGTATCTCCAAATTCATTTATTAACTCATAAAATATATAAAATAAATTGTAAATGTATGTAGGGGAGAGGGGGGCACATTCGAACGATTTTTAAACTTTGTGTCATATCTAAAAATTCTACAGTTTTTAACTTCTTTACTATTTCACAATGCTTAGTCCAACTATTGTGCCACAAAATCGTAGCATCATATGTAGAAAAATATATAAGTTAAAGGTGCAATATCAACTTTAATAGCAGTAGTCAAATGTTCAAAGCTGCCCCCCTTCCGGAGTAGCTTTGAACATACATGGGGCAGTTTTGAAGTATCATCGAATTCAATGAAATTAAAAGGCTTTTAAGTAATTTTATCAATAAACTTAACATTAGAAACGGTGGAGTTCAAATATCAGTACCATGTTAACTGGAAAAATAATATTCCTAGTTTAATATTGCGATTGTACTAGTACTAATGTTAAATAACTTTAATATTATTAATAGACTTTAAAAAAAACAAAACAGTAGCTTTGGCTTCGTAGAAGTAATTAAAATTATGGGATCAATCATAGAATAAATCTAATATTATGAAAATAAAACATTTTTTTTTAAATAAACAGCTTACTACCCTAATTGGAACTTAGAAAAATTTAATTTAAAGGAAAACATGGATGAAGTACGTGACGTAACCAGCAACTGAAATTGGGGGAAGTAGTCTACGTAAGAAATAAAAATTAGCTTTACGTTTTATCCCGTACACAACACGGTACGCAGAGGGAAGCTAGTGTTAAGACACTCCGTTCCCCACTTTCTGCCGAATTCTGGAGGCATTGCGTGTTGAGTGGCAGAACTCAATGCCGCGTTTAGCCTCGACACCAGAACGAAGAAATGGAAATATAAATTTAAGTAAATATTTCATCTTCTTGAGTGGGGATCGAACCCACAACCAGTCGGTTTTACAGTCACACTTCGTGCCGCTGCGCCACTTTCGCGGTATTTTTTTATATATAATAATATTCAAAACTGCCCCCTTTATTTTGTTCAAAGCTGCCTCACTGGTATTTGAAAATTTCTTAACGTTTTTTTTCCAAGTAAAAGTTTAAAAATTGTAGTAATCTCTAGTTTATTGCATGATATATGAAACATTCTAACTAAAAGAGGAAAAAATAAAACCATATACCTTGAATTGGATCCCTGCGATCCTTATGCGTTTATTTAAAAATGGATAAAATTTTACTCAAAATCACACACTCCTCGTAACTCAACCACGGGCTCTCATATATCAGCGGTGACAAGTGACACGTGTGCAGATTAGTGCTGCCACTACTCAAAAAAAATCTACCAAAATTTCTTTTTAAAATAGCTCTGTTAACACATATTTTCAAAGGTCCCCCTGTTCTAAGCTACCCCCCTCTCCCCTATATATAAAACACTTTCGTTACTAAGTGACTGAAAATTTGATATTTGGAATATGCGTGGATTAGGATATGTAGTAGAGTAGTAAGAGAAAATTGAAAATTCTACGAGAACGGAAAAAACAAATTTTCCATTTTACTTCTCTAAATGTATACAAAAAAAATTGCGGTCGACAGTAGTATGTCTAATATCAAATAAAACACAAGTAACGTTAATTTTATTATAATATACACTAGTGCTGATTGCTTCATTTAAATTAAACATTAATCAAACAAACGACGCGACGCTTCATATAAAACGTGAAAATTAATTTACTCTTCAACTACTACATTATTATTAGTAGCAGTTAACATAATTCTTGAGCAAATACCTTAGATTTTGAGTATATGTATAAGTTATATTCTATTCCATTCATGAACCATTTATCGAGGCCGTAGTAGTGCAGTGGCACAGTGGTGAAGTGTAACGCGACGGTTGTGGGTTAGGTTCTTACTCGAGGAAATGAATTATTTTTTTATTAATATTTTCATTTCATCGCTCTGGTAACAAGGCAAAGTGTCGAATTCCGACACTCAACATTTAAAAATCGTCGGAAAATGGGGAACGGATTGTCTAAGCAATAAAGGTTCCCTCTGCCGTCCCTGATGTATGCGAGGTACAGCAAGAAGCGAGAAAGAGAGAGAAACATTGAATTAATGAATATTTTTCAAATTCTTAACTAAGTGAGATAGAATAAAATTTATTTAAACAGAAGAGATTAAGAAATATGTTCTATAAATAATGCTCCATATAATTTAAACCCATACTGACTCCTATACCTGCGTTAAGATAGGAAAAAAAAATAACAAAATTATCAAAATAGGCTGTCGTGGTGCAGCGGCACGTCACCTTACAGTAAGCGCAACGCCGTCGTGGGTTCAATTTTTATTGAGGAGTATAAATTATAAAACGTGGCGTTGAGTTCCGCCACTCAACACGTTAATTTAAAAATTTTGCAAAAGGGGGAACGGAGCATCAAAACATTAGATTCCCTCTACCTACCCTGCTACATACACGATATAGTGTGATGCAAAAAAAAATACTTTAAATACTAAGGGCTTACCGCTTTCATCGATTAATCGATTGTTACTATAAATAGAAAAGTAACAATCGATTGTTTCAGAAATACCGCCGCCTCAATAGATAATTGATCACTACGATGTTTTTTATCTTAACATAATACATATTATGTACAAATTCTATGAAAGATGACATTTAGATTTTCCAGAACATTCATAATTTAGGCCTAATTAAGTGTTAGAAAAATTTTTTTTTTAAAAGGCCAGCCACTTCTGGTTTTACTCTTGCGTCTCTTTAATAATATTATTTCTATCACCCTTAGCGTCTTTGTGTTGTTAACTTTTGACATTTGATTTTGGCGCAGAAGCAATTACACGAGAATTGATGGTTCGCCGTCTGTTTTCTTAGTATTTTTATTTGTAGAATACGATTGTTCATTCTTTCAGTTTCACGCTGTACCCCGCATATAGCAGGGTAGACAGAGGGAACCTCATGTTAACCGTTCACCAATTTCGCCGAATTTTCAGGGTATTGCGTGTTGAGTGATACAACTCAACACAACGTTTAATGTTGCTAGTGTTTAGTAGTATTCACTAATAATATTCATTCGGATATTACCCACCATATCCATGATAGTATCTATATATGTACATATCTAGTACAATATTTGCCGGAAAGCTTTCCAGCTTTATCCTGTATATACTTCGTATCAAGTAGCTGAGTATCTAGGAAATGTATATAATTCATTTTCCCGAGTGTGGATCGAACCCATAGCCATCCTACAGTACCGCGATCGCCTCTACGCCTGGGTAGTCTCCGAATTCAATCATATAACTTAATGCATAAAAAAATAAAACCCATATATTCGAAACAATTGTGCCGTTAAGCTTTATGGGTATACCTAAAAAAGGTCACTCGTTTCTTTTTCACTATTTACTTGAAATAAATATATGTACACATATTTATTAATTTAGTCTGAAGTCAAAGTTTTATTAAAACAAATGTCTATATTAGCACAACGTGTATACCATGTATCACACTTGGTTTAAAAAAGGCTCTACTTTCAGGCTGTAATTTCATAAATATAGAAATTTTCTTAGGAATAGCTTATTATTTCTTCATAGTTACATTTCTTCGCTCTGGTACCAAAACATAAGCGGGGCGTTGAGTTCCGCCACTCAACACGCAGTGCTTCGAAAATTAGGCTGCAAGCTAGGAACGGAGTGTCTTAACACTAGGTTCCCTCTGCCTACCCTACTTTATGCGGAATTCGGCGTGAAGGTAAAAAAAAGAAAAAATAGACTTTTCTTTGTTCAACCAATATAGCTCGCTATATTATATATAGTTCTTCAAATATTCAATTCTTACAACTTTACTTTATACTATAATTAAAAAATATAATACATATTGTAATTCTACTTAAAAGAAACGTATATCTTAGTCATTTCTATTTTGTAAATTTACCAATTTGTAGATAATAATTACCGATTCCTTCGAAATTCTTTAATTCTTTAGGTTAATAACAGTTTCAGTGGAAAAGTAATAGAGTTCATAAAGTTTGATTTTACTCGTATATTTTGATTTAAGTAAGGTGATAACTATTAGATAGTAATAACATGGAGGATTTATTTTATTAAAAGTACTATGTACCGTCGAAATACAGAAATATATTAAATACAATTAAAGCATTATTACTTAAAGTTAATCTTATATGAGTACTACATATCAATATTGTATTTTTTTAGTGATTATAGTCGAATTCTATAAATATTACTGATTAATTACTAAAACCAATAAAATATTACAAACATATCCTACTATAATAAACATACTATAATAATATATTTAAATATTATCTATAACAATCTTCAATATCCATACAAAGTAAAGACTCACACAAAATTACCGGCAATTTCATGAATGATCTGATTTGTGTTCGTTAAAATATAAAAGTGCATCGCCTCAACCCGCAGTACACAGCTACAATACACGCAATCTTTATTTTAATCTAGTAAACCTAAAAAAGCAATAACACGAGGGAACACCCCCGTCTTCATAAATCTCGCTACGCAACATCCTTGATGTAATCTAACCTCAATCACGGAGCAGCGGGCTTTTACAAAATAAAAAAAAATTCTACCATATATGGCTTATTCCTATAGAGGACAACTGACAGTGTGGACTCACCACCAAGAGTCGGTGATGGGCGCGAGCAGCAGTAAGCAAGCGGCGATGAGGACCGGCCGCATTGCTCCCGTGACATCACTGCCTACTATGTCCTAGCCATGACATCTATCCATATATATTATATCATATAATACAAAATGATAGCAAATGAAACCAATAAATTAGAAATTTCGTTCGGAACGTATATCGATTCTATTCGATTAGTTATATCGATACGACTCCGAATTTCGCGGCGTTACGTGCGTGGATCCCTGTCGGCGAGAGATCGCGGCGCGGACTGACGCTCACCTGTGCCCACCCCGGCGCAAGCGCAGCGCAAAGCGTTTTTCGCGCTATTTTGGCTAATATTTAGCGGACTAGGCTTCGCGTGATTAGAAATATTGAGGTGGGGATACGAATCCTTGTCGACCACACGCGGAGACAACACGGTCATGCACTTATGCGATTATGAACGGGTTCTCGATCTCGTTTTCCTATATAATTCAATACAGTGTCAGCGTACATGTATGTATTCTTTGTACGACTGCGATACGAATGTGGAGCGTAATTAATTTTTCTTTTACAAGAATTTTAATTTTAATACAATTTTATGATGAATTCATAAAATGAAATGAAGCGTAAAACTGAATGACTGATGCCATAATTTCTTTCACATCAACTGGTATTTGTAAATTTGATGGACATTGTAAACAAACACAATGTTTAATTGGCTCTACATTTTTGATCTAAACCAATACATACTAATACGAAGCAGATATTCGTCGATATCGGAGTGACGGACAGTGAGAGGCGTACACGTACAGTGCGGCTATTTATAGGAGCACGGACACCACGTGCGAAACTAATTGTGTTATACAAATAATCGGTAAACTTACACACCTGCCCGATACTAAAGGGCCTATTTGATAGTGGATCAGCTGAGTCGAATTATTTACGAAAATCTATTAGGAAAATAATTATGTACGACGGAAAGCTTGAATAAAGTCTATTTGGAAAGCTTACTCGTATGTAATAAAAAAATTTTAATTATTAAAAGTGATAAATAATAGTCGTGGTGCAAGGGCGCAAGGGTATGACTGTAACGCGACGGTTGTGGGACCGATTCCTAGTCAGGAAAAATGAATTATTATTTATTATTTTTTTCATTTCTTTACTCTGTTACCAAGGCAAAAGTGCGGCGTAGAATTCCACCAATCAACACGCAATGCCTCGAAAAATCGGCGGAAAGTGAGATTGAAAGTTGAATGGGGAATGTGTGTTTCGATTTCATGTTGTAACATCAAGCTAAAAAAAAAGATAAATAAAGCTTACACGCTAAAACATGTATTTCTGTCTCAATTTACCCTCAAAAATCCAAAGAGCATTGGTAGAAAGGCGTCTGCCTTTCTATAAAATAGTTATTTTTAAATTTTGCCAAAAAATATCAACATAACATGTTGAAACCGCGTTTTTGGTGTCGGCTCCATATCCACACGGGTGTCATGGCACGCAATCGCCCGTAACTAACTCATATTAATTGATACATCAAGTGCAAATGTCAGTAGTGCTCTGTTTCAGAAAAGATGGCGAATTTGACACACGAAACCATACTCTGAGATATTTATTTTTTGTATAATTTTGGTTCAATACACTACAAGTATCCTTGCCTGAACAGTACATATCAATTTACATTAAAATATATATGAAATAAAATAAATAAAAGGACACGAGGCGTGACTGCAAAACCGACTGGTTGTGGGTTCGATCCCCACTCGAGGAGATGAAATATTTACTTAAATTTATATTTCCATTTCTTCGCTCTGGTGTCGAGGTTAAGCGCGGCGTTGAGTTCTGCCACTCAACACGCAATGCCTCCAGAATTCGGCAGAAAGTGGGGAACGGAGTGTCTTAACACTAGGTTCCCTCTGCCTACCATGCTGTATGCGGGATACAGCGTGAAGCTGCTGTATATATGAAATAATGTGTTAATTTATTTAAATATGATTTTTATATCTGTACTAATATTATAAAGTTGTAGAGTTTGTATGCTTGATATCGATATTCTCAAGAACTACATTGAATTGAAAAATCTTTTATCTATATATTGATAATCCTTTCGAAATATCTTATTTATTTTAATTTGGCCACGAAGTAAACAACAAAAAAATACAAAAAGTACAGAAAAAAGTTTATTTTATTTGACAATATTTTTTTTTTGTAATTTACCAAATAACAAAAAAAAGAGAAAATTTTCATCTTAATCTCATATCATAAAACTTGTGCTACTGAAAAAGTCAAATATAAAAACTACATAAAGCTCGTTGAACTGATAAACGCTTTTATTAGCCTATTAAAGTCAAAAGCACTCTTAATTGTAAACATGCTGTGTATTTTATTGCCGCGGCACGTTTTTCTAACGCACGATAATATTTTAGTGAAAAACTTTTAAGTTTTATATGATCGTTTAATATGGAAGTAGGCAAAATAAAACTATATAGCAATTAATATATCAATTTCAATATCTCAGTGACTAAAAGTGCGTCTTTGGTTACAACAATCATAATACATTTTCAATACGCGTAACAAAACTTATACATTATAGAGTTGATAGCAAAAATCTTCATAATAATTTGTGTAAGTAGCGGAAACTCTAACCAAGACAGCATTGCTACAGTTCCTTTTTTATACAAAACAATTCTTAAATTCTCTATTATTAGTAGAGTTTTTAATAGTAGGAGTCCAGTCGCCAGCAGTGGCACAAAGTGTGACTGTAAAACCGATTGGTTGTGGGTTCGATCTCCACTCGAGGAGATGAAATTCACTTAAATTTATATTTCCATTTCTTCGCTCTGGTGTCGAGGCAAAGCGCGACGTTGAGTTCTGCCACTCAACACGCAATGTCTCCAGAATTCGGCAGAAAGTGGGGAACGAAGTGTTTTAACATTAGGTTCCCTCTACCTTCCCTGTTGCATGCGGGATACAGCGTGAAGCTAATTTAACTTTTTAATTTAAATTAGTAGAGAGTCTAGAGTAACTGTGCTGAGAAGATCATTTGGCGGCGGCAAATCATCAGGCAACCTGTTACGAAATACCACCTGTTTACAATATAACTTTCAAAAGAATATTTAGCGTAGACTTTGGGCAAGATCAAAGAGCTCACGGCTTATACAATTGTTAAAGAAGCATTCGACAGAGGATATTATTAAATATACCAAATTTTAAAACTACTTTGATTTGTCTGTTTGAATTACAGACGATAATATGCAGCTGTTTCCGAAATACTTCATAAACGTTGGGAAAATGCAAAATATGATGACGGTTTATTTCTATCAAATATTTCAGAAGTAATTTTTTTTGGGGAAATGTTAATTGTATCATAGTAAGCACATTAATGAGATAATACAATACGATACTAGATGTAATTGTAAGTGCGATGTAATGAGAAGGATTTTTTTAACATTTTAAAAATGTTTTAAAAATTTCAACGTAGCTCGATGAGGACGTATGTCTTAGTAGTCAGAGCGCCTGGTCGGTTTCCAGGAGGCGCGGATTTGAATCCCGCTACGTTCAAATTTTTATACGTTTTCTAAATAAGTATTTTTATTTCAAATTGTTAGATAAATTTAAATATTTTTAAGTCATTTTCGTAGTACACTCTGTCTGTCTAGACAGAGTGTAGCGTTGGGTTCTGCAATTTATCCTAATTTCGCATTCTGTCTGCGATGTCAGCCTGTAGAAAAGGCGAACTACAGTGTGTGTGAACAAAGTTTAAAAGATTACCTCTGTCTACATCGCAATATACGGAAGACACGTGAAAATAAACATTATTGAAAATAAATAATGATTTTAAAACTTTGAATTATGATATTTACTTTACTACGAACGTTTCATTTCCTAGAACACCTAGGCAATGCGCGATCTGGGAAACATAAAACACAAAAAAATCGAGTACTTCATTTAATAAATAACTAACAGCAAACACACAGTAAAAGATCCAATACGTATTTAAAATAAAATTAAATATAGAGTAAAAGCAAAGCCTATTTTCTGAGCAGGTCAAAAAAAAAGGATAACCCATACACCGAAGCCGCGGCACTTGTCAAGTAAACTAAATAGTCCACTTGGCCCGCTCTAGAATGCAAGGGGCCAACACTCGCGCGCAAACACAACATGCGGAGAACGCACTCAACTTAAAACGATTCCGATGTCGGGCTTAACGCTATACGTTTTTTGCTTCTCAAGCGTAAAACCAACTAATCGTATGATCGATATATTGGTGACCTCTTAGATCTCTTGTAGATTTAACGTTTATTGTTTCAAAGGTCGTGGGTTCGATTTGTGGTGAATTTGTTTTGGTTTAAAATAGTTTGAACTGGTTTTTAGGCTTCACGCAGTATCCCGAGTATTGTAGGGTAAATAGGAGGAACTTAGTGTTAAAATACTTAGTTTCCCTATTTTTAAGAGATTGCGTATTGAATGGCGGAATTTAAAGCCGCGCTTTGTCATGGTATCAGAGCGAGGAAATTAAAATAATTCGCTCCACCTAATAGGAATCGAACCCACGACCGTTGCGTTTTCGTTTAATAATTTTGTGATTTTTAATTTTAACTCATATTCCAAATTATCGATATTAAAAATGTCGTTATCTTAGGAATTCTATCGAAGACTGGATAAGCTAGTTTATTAGGATATTTAGTAAAAAACACCTAATAACACTGTATTTGCAATTTGTAATGTACGTAATAATTTTTAATAAAAATATTTAATGAAACCTAATACGATATCATGAATATTATAACACATTTTAATTCTGTGCTAACAAAAACATAAATTTAAAACTCAGAAATATTCTATATTAGTCATATATTAGCAGTTTCTTCAGATATTTATTAACATTCAAAATAATATATAAATATCGTTTGAACACTATTAAGGCGATCGTATAATTATTTTAATGTTATTTTTTATAAAATGACACACATAATTATATTATAATTGAATTAGAATTAGAAACATATAAAAAATATGTACACGTTCCTATAAAAATGGGATCGTGGCAACTGTTCTATACAAGAATCTGATACCAATTAATAGAAGCACACTTAACAAGAAATATCTAACAAATCAATTTAAGCAATGTGAAGAATCCATTCACCTCTGGTGATGTGAATATTTCATGTCAATGTTCTCTATGATATCGAAATTTTTTGGAGGTCTTCTGTAGTGTTGTAATCAATTACAGATATTAATTTAACTAGTTGAACAAAAAATTATCATGTAAATAAAATAACTATTTTAATGTTCCTAAGCTATTTCAAATATAATGCAGGCTTAGATATTATATTTTAAATCTTAATTCAAACTCACTCAACTCGACTTGACTGTCGATATGTTAATAAAACCTATACATTTCTAACTCACAAGCAACAATTCATATACAACATAGATATATTAGATGTGTCCAACAAAATTACAGTATCGATAAACAAGTTAATATAATGGGCACATCACTGATGTTATCGCGTCATCGATTAAAACATTTTGATTAGCTTTCAACTTACAAGCAATGTCATAATCTGTAATCTGAACCAAACGTCTTAAACGCCATTATGATTATTAGTTAATTCTGTCGTTTCGACTCGACGCGGGTTATAAAATTAAATTCCATACATTAGGCGCTTAATATGGTACTAGATACAATGAGACACGATGCCACCCCAGTCAAGTGACTGTGCAGGAATGAATCGATAATGATCTCAGATCTCTATGTCGATATGTCTACGATAGCGGACACTCGACATCCCTATTGAAATCGTGAGTTTGACGAAAAACTTAATGAATTGTGACTTATAATGACGAACACAGTATATTCACTGATAGTTTAATGGAGAATTTAAGATAATATCAAAATTAAGCTGTTTCAATATCTTCCAATGTACATAGATAATTTATCTTAACTTTATTATTATTAGTTTAGTCTATACTTCCGAGCGTTGTATCACCGAAATCTAAGCATTTGAGGCACTTTAAAATTTCATTTTGGCATAGGCCAGCGCCTCTTTATTAACGCGATGATTGTGGGTTCGATTACTACTCGAATTATAAATAAATTAAAGTTAATTTAATTTCTCCGCTACGGTAGACAAAGCACGGTGTTGATTTCCGCCACTCAGCACGCAATCATTCGAATACGTGAATCGAATCGATCCGACTGAGTATTTCGATAATGGAATCAAGTTAACATTTACTGCGTAAGGATTGTACCCAATATTTTAATATCAAAGCAGCTATTGCTACAGTTTATTGCTTTAAAATATTTTAGTTTGTTTTATTTTAGTTTAATGAGAAATATTAAAAGTTATCGTAATATCACATTTGTAATATAAAAATCTCAATTTCTTGATAAAAAATAGTCTCCATTCCTCTTATAAAAACTTATAAAGTCATCGCGAGTTACACTTTTTTTGCTTTTTCCTCTCAGTAAACTAAAGATGGGCCGTTTAAGAAAGACACATATGATCATGATAATGATATTGGTTATGGATTTTCAATAATTTAAGTCATCCAAAAATCAGCTTCACGCTGTATACCGCACGCAGCAGGGTAGATAGAGGGAACCTAGTTTTCCCGTTCCCGTTCCCCACTTTCTGCCGGATTCTGGAGGCATTGCGTGTTGTGTGGCGGAACTCAACGCCGCGCTTTGCCTCGATGCCAGAGCGAAGAAATGAAAATATAAAAGTAAATAAATATTTCATCTCCTAGAGTGAGGATCGAACCCACAACCAGTCGGTTTTACAGTCCCACTTTGTGTCCCTAAAGGAGAATGAATGTTCAATGTGCCAAAATTTTAGCCATACATTACGCAATATATCTGACTCGTGTGGAAAGTAGAGTTTTTGTATTTGTCAATTAGGCTTTCTCTGCCTAACCTGCTAAATAAGCAAGTTACACCGAGAAACTTACAATTGTTTAAAAGAATATCCAAAATACTGTAAATTTACATTTAAAAAAAAGTTTGTACTTCAACTATACAGGTATAGCATTCATGACGGCAAAATAAAGCAAGAAAATTCTTGCAGCAAAAGCGTTAAGCTCAAAAGTAGCGAACTAAAAATTAAAAGTGAAATGCCAAATCAATTGTTTTCGATTTGTTTTAACGAATTGTGGAAATAATTAGTGCCTTTTGAAAAATGCTCATTTGCCACGGGTGGTAAATATTTACGAGTTATTGTTCTTTGATGACGCGGACGTTGTGTGGACACGTTAGGAATGAGGTAAAATAACTTTTAATCAAATAAATAATGAGGAACGGAGTGTCTTAACACTAGCGTGAACTGCACACACACAGCAGGGTAGGCAGAGAGAACCTTTTTTTATATTAAATAAAAATATTCTTAGTTCTTATAATTGTACTTCAGTGTTTTTAACCTCCGACGCAAAAAGTGATATTGTAAGTTTGACGTTTCTATCTGTGTCACTGTAGCTCTTAAATTAGTAAACCGATGTGCATGCGGTGTTTTTTATTTGAAAGTCTTGTTCATAGCGGTGGTTCTACGCTATGTTTTATGAATATCAGATTAGTAGATTGAGAGCTATAAGCATTTTGTCAAGATGAGCTAGTCACAGCACATTCCGCCATTCTTACAAATCTTGTAATTTAAATATTTAAAAATGAAATTAGATGTTTTTTTAAATTAATTATCAATATGTGAACAATTATCTATAAAAAGTAAGTTTATTTAATATTTTAAAAATATTATTCGACATGAAGGTTTCCCACAATAAGGAAAAAAATCGAATTTTTTCATATGTCCAAAGTTTCATAAAAAAGTTTTTAGCCTTATTTAAAATCAAATCTTATCCACGTATAGCAAATATCCATTCGGAACATATTAAAGCGCAGTCGCAAACGTTAACAGTAATTTCATAATAACATAATATTTTATTAGCCCCAGTTCACGGTGAAACGAGTTACTCAATTAGTTGTATAAAACAATGGCGTTGAACCGGGCTGATTGTGTGTCAAATGATACCGCATACAAATAATTAAAAGTACACGAAATACTTAATAAAAGTTAATATTTTTATTTATTTAATTAGAAAACGTATGAAAATTTTAATGTAGCGGCTTTGAGCCCACGCCTATTGGAAACCGACCAAGCGCTCTATCCACTGAGCCATGCGTTCTCATCCAGCTACGTCGAAATTATTATTCCCACTTATTTATGTTGCTAGCATCTCTGTAGGTAGATTTTTACAAATTTCCGCTACCTAAAGAGAATGCTGGTTATTTAATATCAAATTCCACTACATTAAAATTTTAAACATATTCTAAATAAGAATTTTTTTTTGCTTAAATATGAAATGACACTTTGAAAATGTTTGTTTTTAGGTATATCCCACACATAGCATTGTAGGCAAAGGCAACCTGGGAACCTAGTGTTAAGACACTCCGTTTCCTATTAATATATTTCCGTTCCCCATTTTCCGCCGAATTCTGGAGGCATTGCGGAAGAATTAAGTGGCGGAACTCAAGAGATTTGCCTATTTACCAGAAGAGTGAGAATCGAATCCACAACCGTAACGTTTACAGTATGACGCTTGAAATTTCTCTGCCTTAGTTCTTAAAACAGCGAAGAAATTAAAAAAAATAAAATAATTTATATAAAAACCGCGCGTAATAATAATAATCATAATCATATAACGTAATAAAACATGTCACCACACTACTTACTACCTATCATAATACATTAACATAACCAAACATAATTAACATAAACTTTTGTATACACTTTTCTATAAACTGACTCATTTGTGAGTTCGACTGGCTAATTTGTTAAGTTCCCATGTGATGTTGGAATGCTCGGTGGCATATTTGGCGCATGTAGCCGGTTCGATTCTCATGTCGACCTACCGCGCTCGCACTTGAAATATGATAGGCATTTTGTTCGTATTTATTATTAAAAAAAATAATTTGATTTAAATGAATTAGGTAATATTGGTGAAGCTAGGTGTTATTTTTGAATAAATTATAAGAAACAGTAGTTTAATTTAAAAATGTTATTTTGTTTTAGATTGTCTTATTCTCTAATGATTTAAATATTTATGTAAATTTGTGATTTGCTTTCCAATTAACCTAAACTCTGTAAAGGATAACTATGTATTTTTTAGGGTTCCGTACCTCAAAAACAAAATCTTTATAGGATCACTTTGTTGCCCGTCTGTCAAGACCATTTATCTCGAGAGCAATCAGATCAAAAGATATAACGCTGAAATTAATATCAAATGTTCAAGTCTACAATCCCCTTGGAGAACAGAAAAAATAAAGCCTTTGATGTAGTTTGTAAACTTTTTTAATTTGTCCTTCTCGTTAACCTACAATCTTGAAATTGGTACGGAACCCTCGACGGACGAGTTCGACTCGCACCTGACAAGTAATTTTATGTATTTTACCATCAACAAAAGTGACGATTTTGCTTATTTTACACTAGTACATAAATAATACACAAACTTTTTTATACAATGAAAAGATATATAATATAGTCCTAATATTAACAAAATAGATTATCCTAATTATTACTTTTAAAATTTAATTATTTGAAACCATAACTTCCACATGCATTCAAATATGCTTAAAACAGGTCACTGAGTTAAACATAGTAAATTACTATATTACATTTATATCGTTTAGCAATCAAGTGTCGTCCGTCGCGTTTATCAGTGTACAGCGACATCTAGTGAGCAATTACATTTTCAAAACATATTTTATTTAAAATTAAATAAAGAAATGATAAAAGGTGCCTAAATATAAATGAAATAAATCAGCAAAAATAAAAAAAACTGCATCAAAAGGAAGTGCACTGCCCGGGAATCGAACCCGGGTCGCAAGAATGGGAATCTTGCATGATACCACTACACCAGCAGTGCTTCATAACTGCGTTTTAAAATATTGTACAGGTTATAAAGCTCCATTTTTAGTTAAATTGCAGTAAAACTGCTTTTACTTTGCATATATCAGAAGCAGAAAAAGCTTAGTGTCGTGACGTGATGCTCCATTCTCTGCTTTTAACCCGAATGCAAGACATTGTGTTTTGTTGAGTTGAGAAAATATTAAATATATCTTACCCCGCCTGGGAATCCAACACACAGCCCTTGCGTTCAAATTAAAACGCTCGTGCCACTGTGCCATAACGGCTTCAGCGCTAAATTATAATATATTTAATTATTTATAAACTATAAAAACCTAATAATATCTTTATATATTGGAATTTTTAAAGATTTAAAAATTAATGTGAGTTTTTTTAATCTTATGATAAAGTTAATTACATTAACTATTTTCTTTTTATTTTAATATCGATATAACATATTAAACTTAGTTGCTTTATAATGATAGTGCTAGGTGAGAACACTGGTTCCTAGAAGACAACGTTTAAAGTAATTGATTATGTTTTATAATGTCTTAATAATACAGGAAAATTATTAACATTATTTTGATATTATTAATAGCTTGCGGCTTCCAGAGATTTTGAATATTAAAAAATATGTATATAAAGTCTTGCAATAACAATATCTGATTCTAAAAACAATTACTGTTTATAGCAAGAGTCAGTACTTAGAAAATGTGATGGTTTTATGTCCATTTAACTTAGCATCGAAAATTGATCACGGATATATTATATTTCTAATTCTCTATATTCATAAATATACTCTACTATATGTTACTAAATATAATAATACAAAAATATAATAAAGAAGTCTAAAATATATTTTACAATGTATTTTCTCTAATTCATTTAGTTTTTCTGGGATAACATTCTAAATTATAAAATTTAACTAATTATATATAAATCATACGATGTTTAAAGTACTAAACATTTTAGGTACCTACCTCAATATCCAAAGAAAAATTCCACCCACACCCCGATGGGCCGAAAGTATACCGGACGCTGGCACGTAAACACTGATCGGCGCGGGCGCAATAAAAACGCTGTAAAATTTTGATGTTTCTATTCAACATCACCCATCCTTTTCACACTCACAAGCTCTCGTATATCTGCCTCTCTCACCTGAGAATGGCTCAGATTATTATCAATGCACTTTACATAAAGCAGAAGTTCCGATCTGACATTAATGTGATTTTGAAAGTAAATCGTATAGGTTTAGAGCCCGATAAGTGGCAGAGAATGAGGTGTCAAGTAATAAAATTAATAAATGGTTCTAGATTTCATCGCTAGGACGATTTTTCTGAAGGCGAACTATGGTTTATTAAAATTGATATTTTTTTGATAATCGCGACCTCTTAGAAGTTTCCATAGTTATCATCGATTAGCTTGTATCAAATAATAAAATTAATTAATTGCACTTTAAAATAGCTTCTAATCTTGCGCAGGATTTTTTTTTTACTGTATTTGAACACAAAATTACGCTCTGTACGTTACTTAGTCTGTATAAGTTAAATTATGAAGTTGTTTGTCTCAAAGTTATCAAAAGAGATAAAATATAAGAAAGCTTTATATTAATATATTTTAAGTTATAAAAAATATTTTGTCAAGATCTTCCATACACAAAAAAAAAACCAGACAAGCGCAAGTCAGGCTCGCCCATCGCGGGTTCCGTACAAAAATTGGAGTTCTCCAGCTTTTTCTTAAATTCAAGCTTAGCTTAGCCAGAGCCCCCCTAATACCTCACTTGAACTAATGGCTTTAATACCAAATTTGGCCCCGCTTTTGAGGCTGTCACTTCGCATTTAACCACAAATGTATAGTTTCCAGATTTTCCTGAACAAGTACTATCTGTGCTAGCTGCCAAATTTCATAATTCTAAGTCAACCAGAAGTACCCTATTAATTTTGTTTCCCTTTATAGTGTTGAAATACAGGTTTTGGCGATATAAACGGCCACATATATATTTTTAGGTTTGAGTACATAATTTGAATTTCAACTCGATATCTCCAAGCGTTCCTGAGATAAATGCTCTTGACAGATAGACGGATGTACAACAAATTGGTTCCTTTTTTCCTTAAAAGATACGAAACCCTAAATATGAACTACATTATTCATAGAATAATCTGTTAATTGAAGACGGTATAAATAAACATTTGGATAAAATGGTGGATTCTAGGTAAGTAAGTGTTTACAATTCCTCTTGAATCATAAGCTTAGTGGTTTCTTAGAAGCGTACTTCCTAGTAAACTATTACAAATAGAGTATAGAACCGTAGGATACTAGTAGAATCTACTAATACAGCAGATACTACTAGTATAATTCTAGAAATATATATTAATTTGTAAATTTTACAATGTTTTTTTTCATATGTCTTATCAATTCATTATCATTTCCTCGCTCCAATACCGGATCAAAACGCAGCGTTCAGTTCCACCACTTATCACGCAATGCTTCCTAAGTTCGGCGGAAAGTGAAGAACTGAAATGTCTTAATCTGAGTATGTGACACTAGGTTCCCAGGTTCCAGGTATCCAAAGATCAATTGCTAGCTTTTTTTTATTATTTTGTTATTGAAAGTAGTATAGAATATAGTTTACATAAATTATTGAATAGTGAAAGTGAAAGTTAAAAAAGACTGAAGCTGTTCCAAATCCGGACAAAATTGTATAGTCTTGATTTTTTATATATTTTTTTAGAGTTCCGTATCTCAAAAGGTAAAAACGGACTCCTTTTAGGATCAGTATTGGCCGTCTGTCAAGACCATATTTTATCTCGAGGTCGTGTAATGTTATCAAACTAAAATTGAAATTAAATTCATCAAAAAATCCTTGGCGCGTATCCCTTATGTGGCAGAGCAGGCACCTCGTGTTAAGACACGTTTCCTATTTTTCTAACAATTTTCGTTTCAAACAGAGAGAGAGAGAGAGAGAATGGTAACCAACGCTGCAATTTCTCTTTTGTATTGTATCGAAAGAAGTAGGACGAAAAGAAAACAATTTATTTCCTTGCATTTAAAATTAAAAGAAAATAATTTATATCCCTAAGCTTGACTCGAACCCACAACTGTCGCGTTTACAGTATACTCTACCATGAATGCCTCGATGGTTTTGTAAATTTTGGTTCAACACGCTTAGGCACAGACCCCCTTCACACGGTCCTAATGACCCGGAGATGTTATCATCAGCAATTTCATCGGAATGCGAGCGAAGGAATCGATATAATTTCCCTCTTAATGGATCGCTAATAGCTTTAAACTGGTAACTAAAATGACGCTTGAACTTTTTGTGTAATTAATTTTTTGCGTTCATATAATTTAATAAAGTCATCATTTAAATATTTTTACATATAAATGTTACCATGTAATTATTTGTCGTGTAATTGCGTTATTTATGGAGATTTTTTCTCGTGAATACGAGATAAAATTTTGATATTATTTAAATACTGTTCGTGTTCGTTAATGTGCATATATTAGAAGTGCTTGTCGTTGGAATTACTTGAACTTTACAATGTTTTATCTATTATTTTTATCTTCTTATATATTTGAAATATGTAGATTATAAAAATAACATGTTTTATAAAGTTGTTATCTAACACCATTTGTGTGCACGGAAGTTGTAAGTGGAGAACATATTAAAATATATTTATTATATGTTATAAAGATATTAATAAAAAAATTCGAGCTACAAAACTATTTGCCAATATTGCACAACTTCCTGAAAAGACCAAAGTGGAATGAAGCTTAAAAATAAACCCTCATACTTTCGTCGTATTAACTAAAGGTAGACAGAAAAAACCTAGAAAATTGAAAAGTAAATACTTCTTTAAAAAAAATTAAGACTACGAATATTTTAATTAATCAGGTTTCCTAGAATGATTCTGACTATAATACCATTAAATAATAATAAAAATTACTGCCAAAACTACCAAATGGCAATCGTTCCGCATCAGAAATCCATACGTATTCTATACATAAAGAAATATACCAACCGAATTAAGAATCTCTTCCTTTTTGAAGTTGGCTTAAAACAACATATTATGATTATAAGCATAATGATGGTAGCGTCATTTTATGCCCCCCGCGTTGAGCTTCAGTGTGAAATTGTATTAAATTAGTCATTGATGTCCACGAGCTACGTCGATTAGTCATTTCAGGGGTTTTCAGATATGAATAATAAAGTATGATGAATCACTCACTTTTTCGCTACAAAAAGTGACCTTAATGTTCTTTTTTGCTCTCACCTCTGTCGGAAATTTCCATGATTTAATATTAAACATACCTAAATTAATTATTTAAAAGCACTAGTTAGCTACATCTAAAAAAACATATAGACTGCAATAAAAAAACGATATAACATTAAAACGTTTTACCGCCAAATTTTAAACGACTACTTTTTTTTACAAACTCATAAAATGAGCAAAGGTCGATCACTCTTTAATAATATAAATTAGTAAATATTTACGCTCAAAAACCTTTTACCTGTTAAATTAATTATAATAACAGAACAAAATTAACACGATACCGAGTTTATTTTATCGCACACAACGTACAATATTATACATTAATAAAGCACAACAAAAACTGGTGGGCCCAACAAAGGCACCCAGAGTCATGACTCAGCTGACTCCCAGAGTGATATAAAAATTAAATAGAATTAATTATATAAGCGCAAAGCAAAACCTTCAATTACCCTATAATCTGTGATCGGGAGGATGAATAGCTACCTTGCCACAGAACGACGGACGATTCTCACGAAAGATTGACATGATTATTAATAACGCACGTCTGGGAGGAGGGGCGATTGACACATTAATTTATGAAAAACCAGAACAGAATAAAGTTAAATTACAGTAATATGGCCTTTAAAGCTTGGCTAGATGAGCTGTACAGCTTTTCTAAGCTTCTAATTTATGTTTGTTTGTGTTCGATGGTATCAGTGGAACGTTCTGTGGGACCGTTCTCGTCATCGACATGAGACAAAGTGATTTTGACGCGTCATATTGTAATTATTTGCGTATCACTGCTTATATTTTTTGCTTGTTGGTAAAAGCTGTAAGTGCAGCTTTGTGAACATCTTTTCTTTGCTTGTCAAGATGATGATGACACGGACTTATTTTGTATGATTGGAAACCGCTTGTTGTATTTAAGTTAATACGCTATAATTTATTATATTGGATTTGAAGTTCTTAGCGCCATTACGTTGTATGTAGAGATAAATTATGTTAAGCGGAGAGAATTTAGCGTCAAGACACTCCGTTCTGCATTGCTTGCCTAAATTTGGAACATTGCGTGTGAAGGAGCTCGGTTGAGAGACTTGTATTTCTTTACTGTGAGTGAAAATAGCTCCCTCACCTCTCACTTTTATCCTACTGCGCCACGACGGCCTTGATTTCGCATATATCCATACATACAGATGTGATTGTTGTTCCATATATCTATACATATTATTCCATATGGATATATAGACAGCATAAATTATTCAATCTTAACTGCGACACATGTCCAATTTAATACTAATTTTGTTAGTATAAAGCAGGGGTTCCCAACCTTTTCTTGATCAAGGACCACTTTTATATCATTCTTGGTAGCAGGGACCACTATGCATGTAGGTATAATAAAAATTAACTGTGATAATTAAACAGAAACTTCGCCTCACCATCCCCAATCATAAAATTAAAATCGTTCGCGGACCATATTTAGGCTTCTGCGGACCACCAGTGGTCCGCGGACCACTGGTTGGGAACCACTGGTATAAAGTAATAGGGTATAATAAAGGTATAGGTTTTATATCAAGAGTTGAATGTACTCTTTCCGATATAAGCTAACCACTATCGCAACGTCATGTTGATACAGTAGTTAATATATAGATTCACACAATATAACGAATATTTCAAAATGCTATGGTATCGATGAAAGAAAACAAGTTTTGTGAGAAAACAAATCTCTTAATTAGAGAAAATGGAGACCGGAAGGATGTGTCTGCTTCTCTCTGTCTATCATACAATAATGTGGAAAGTGATCTAAAAAAATTATACCTACGCCTCAAGCCATATTCCACATAAAGCAGGCAAGCAGAATAATCAGAGTAAATCCTCTAAGATTTAAGACACTTTGTTACCCACTTTTGCGACACGTGGTTAGTTGAAAGGCGGAACTCAACGCCACGCTGTCCTATTACCAGAGCGAGGAAAACCAAATCACTCTCCCGAGTGTGAGTCGAACCCACAACAGTCAGATGCTGTACTGCTCTACCATGATGACCTCAATAAAACTGCAAATAAATAAAAAGTAAAAAAATAACTATAAAACTACAAGAGTCTGAAAATCAAATAACAATAAAACCGATAGGCACATAAGGCGATTACGATGTCGTCATATAAAGTACGAAGGGCTGGCCACGCCCTACCACGCCCAACGCCCATTCGATTGCCTAATTTTCCACTTTTTCAATATCAAATTCCGCTCGCGTAGTTTTTGGACGCCAATTCCTAAGATTGAAGACCATCTCAGTCTACGTGCCAGTGCTACGAGAAGTCTTCAAATATTTTAAGCAATACATTTTTTTTTTCTATAATTATGTCAAAATTTCAGAATTAATGTTATTTTATAAGTTAAAAAGTTACTATTGTTTAACTAAATATACATATTCGTATATTATTGATAACGCTAAAAACGCCCCAAATATGAAATTGAACCTTATTGATGATGAGATAAAATTATCTAGTTCTTATTAAATTAACTAATGCTACATGTACATTATGAAATATTAAAAAACGATCCATTTTCTCCAATTTCAAGATTACATGTTGACAGAATAAGATCTTAAAGTAAATAAGTCATGGAAAATTTATATTATGAAAATGAACCCACAATCAATATCTGTGCGTTTAGATAATTTGCGACTGCGCCATAATTGCATTGAACGATTCATTTCATTCATTTTTCTAGCTTCACGTTATCCCGTTGTTCACATAGCGGGGCTGCTAGAGGGAACCTGGGTTTTAATGTTAAGACACTCCGTTCCCCCTTTTCACTGAATTCTGTATTCAATTTCACTTATATTCTATGTTGAGTAGCGGAACTGAACTCCGCATTACGAGAACGAGGGAATGAAAATATTAAATATTTTATACTCGCGAATGGGAATCGAACACACAACCTATCGTGCGTACAACCGCACATTTTCCTCATTTCGTCCATTTCTTTACAATTTTATGAGTATTTTATATTGAGCAGCGGAACTCAACACCGCATTGTGTTGTTATCAAATCGCGAAAGTGAAAATAATTCGTTTCCCCGAACTCACAACCGTCGCGTTTACAAAAATACGCTGTGCCGCTGCACCACGAGAGCCTATACACATATGGAAGTACATATAACATATTAAAGCTAATCAAGCCTTCAATAGTTTCAAATCACTGAATACAATAAAGATAATTAAACAACAATCCAAATATTCTACAAGCGGATGTCTCACAGGTGGTCGCAATAATAAAATAATCACAAACATTGTTAATTATTATAGTACTGCCCTCAAGACTTTAATGTCCACTCTTTTGTTTCTCTCAGAGACAAAAACGTTTTAGTTTTTTTTAGTTATGAAAATTTTACTTATATTTGTATATGAAGTTTCATCTACATTGTATAAATGGGTTTTATAATATTAAGAAATATATCACTAACAATATACGTAGTTTTCTTTTAAACCTTAGTTTTAAGCAAGTAAATTAAAAACATTTTTTTTCTTTACTGTCGCTACCAATCATTTTAGAGACAGGTGGCAAAACTCAGAGACGTTAGCCAAAAAGGGAAACGAAACAAAATCTTTAATATAAACATTTGCATTGTCTGCTTCATCTATATACTATGGCAAGTGGAATGACTGCGCACCCAGTGGCGTTCCCACAACGACCTCCATCGCTCACCGAACGATAGAACTGACGAAATTAGATCGATTAACTCGATAAACCTATATCGTTGTATCGATACTATTAACTCGATAAAACTATGTCGATGAATCGATATTATCAGATAGCACTGACAAATTATACTGAGAGTCCTGTCTGCGCTCGATTGATGTAGGTCCAGCTTGAAATACGACTATTCGAGCTTAATGAAGCTTAATAGTGGACGCGGTTGGCAAATTGATAAATCATTTCGTCGAGCTATCGATTTGTTTTGTATTGTTTTAATTTTATGTTTTTTAAGAGGCCAGTAGTGGCGCAGTGGCAAAGTCAAAGACAAAGTGTTACTGTAAAACCGACTGGTTATAGGTTCGATTCCCACTTGGGGAGATAAAATATTTATTTAAATTTATATTTTCATTTCTTCGCCCTGGTATCGAGGCAAAGCGCAGCGTTGAGTTCCGCCACTCAACACGCATTGCCTCCAGATTTCAGCAGCAGAAAAGGGAAAGGAGTATTTTAACCCTATGTTCCATCTGCCTACCCTGATGTGTTTTATTTGATCTTTATTTTTAATATGGACTAAGTATATTTATTGATGTTTAGATTATTGCTTGAATGCAGAACCCAAAGATGCAATTTAATGTATAAAAAAAATTATTTAACGGAATTTGAACCATATGGTCTTGATGAAAACAAGGTACGTAGCTTGATGGGACCGTATGGCTTAGTGGTCCGAGCAGTTTCCAAGAGGTTTCCAAGAGGGGCGGGCTCATGTCCACTACAATTTGTTCAATTTTATATGTTTTCTAAATAAATATATTTCTTTCCTATGAGTGAAATAACACTTTAAACATGTTAAAATACACACTTCAATATACATTAAAATTGTAATATTAGAAATATATGGAAAATGCACATAATATACACATAATATACACATATTATAGCGCATATGAATCTTATGAGTAACTCTGTTATAAACAGCTAAGTAGTTACTAGATATAGGAACATATAACCCACCTTCTGAAGAATAGTAGATCTAAATTACTGTAGTTGTAGTTACGCCATATTTGGGAAACTAAACTAATAATCCAAGTTAATTAAATATTCTATACATATGGTAAAAATATAACTGATCGTTGTCTATTCATGGATGATAAACGGGTAAATACATTATTGGGGGCATATACATATAAAATGAACAGAAAACAAAGATTTTTTTACTTTTTTATCTGTCTATCTGCTTAATCTACATTGCATGTTTATGCATGCTAATATCAGAAACTGCTTAATCGAATTAAATGCGGTTTTGAAAGTTCACTTTTCATTGTAGATATAAATAAATAATCAGCCTCACACTGTATCCCGCACACAGCAGGGTAGGCAGAGGGAACCTAATATTATTAATACACTCCATTCTCCACTTTCTAAATAATATAATAAATTAAAATATAAATTTAAAAAAATATTTCATCTCCTCGAGTGGGGATCGAACCCACTACCAGTCGATTTTACAGTCACACTTTGTGCCCCTGCGCCACGACTGGCCTGACTATGTATAAATATTATCTTTAAAATGATGATGTTTTTAGAACTCGAAATTAATTTAGATTAGTAAATAAATATTACTATAGTTCAAGCCGACGATGTATTCTACGGAAAGCGAGTAACGGAGTGTCTTAATACTAGATTCTTGTGTTTCCTCTGCCTACTCTACTAAGCAGCCAAAGCGACGGAACGCAAAGCTCCATTTTTTCTACCAAAAAATAAGAAAAATCAAAAGGTAATCAAAAAAACGTCAATATAAATATTCCCTGAATAGAGATCGAATCCACAACCACCTAGTTTACAGTCTCTGGGCTACGACGGGCAGACATAATATTGCATAGCATTTATATATTTTATAATTTCATAATAATATCTAAAATTCTCATACAATTTTCTCGAAGCTACGTAATATAGGGTACGGTACTTAATTAAATATCTACGGAGCGCGCGGCACGCGGCGTGCTTCATAGATCACTCAGCGGCATCCTGACTGACTCGTGAAAGACCCCTCTGTAAGAATTTTATCTATTTAATTTACTTCTTTGATTACTTATGTGGATCTTGAAGCTTCTTTGTTTTATAACTTAAAATTTAATATGTTATGTGTGTATTGTGGCCAGTTGTAGCGTAGGCTCACAAAAGTGCTACTCTAAACGCGATAGGTCTTGGATTCGATTCCCACTCGAGGAAACTAAATATTTAATATATCCATTCTGACACTCAACACCCAATGCCTTCAGAATTTGGCGTAAAGTGGAGAATGAAATGGCATACCGCTAGGTTCCTTTCCTTTCTAAATAAGTAAATAAGTATCCTTCTGCCTACCCGCTACACGTAGCGGTCTCACGCGAGATACAGCGTGAAACTAAAAAAAAATCATTTTCTTAATAGATGTAAAAATCTATATTAAATAACCAAGCAACACCGAGTAATTCCATTAGTTTCATACTTAAATATTTAAGACTGTAATTATAAGAACATACTAAATACATTCTTATCGTGAATTGCGATCGCAGAGTTGCGGTTGACTTTAATATTTAAAAGGGCATATAAACATTAACTCAATTTGTTATTTATATTAAGCAATTGCCGATGGTGTTGAGATCCGTCAATAAATTGCCTTTGAACGCACTTAGCGGGACAGATTTATGGGGTACTATGGACGGTCTAGCTTATCTAAATCGGCTACTGGCTTTACATAGTGACCATAATATAGTAAAAAACAAGACAAATTATATGTAGAATTGAAAACTTTACATTCATGTTTTAACGTGTTCAGTTGGCTTGGGTGCGACGAGAGAATGAGTGATGAAAGAGTGGCAAATAATGTTTAACAAATAAAAACCGACTTCCACCAGATCTCAGAATCAGAACCTAACCAAACTTTTATCAAACTACCCTTGAATTGTATCCTTAATAAAAGAATCATCGAAATCGATTATCGTGATATTGAGTTATTCGTACATTTGTCGCGCACATACTTAATGCAAATTTAACTTATTTAATTTCCTCATGGACAACATTATCTGAAATAGGCCAAATTAAAATAATCACCTAGTCAAAAGTTCTGAGGTAACAAGCATTAAAAATTACAGTCGAATTGATGATACCTCATCATTACGGAAGTCGGTTAAAATAATTTATGAGGCAAGAATGGTAAGTATGGCATTGGAAGACCTCATTTGACTTTCGAGATCACAGTATCGATGATACTGGAGGAAGGTCACAAAATAAGCAAGAGAATCACCAACGTATAAAGACGTTATCTCTGGCTTCACCTCCTAATAATATGGACGGTAGGTCCACCAACATGTCACCATAAACCAATCCGGTCCAATATATAGTAATATATTAGTATAGAACGGAAAATCATATCCTCACTACTCTAACAATACAAAAAGAATAAAGAAGAAAATTTTACTTGGATAGGAAAAGAAAAAGAATTCAACTAGAGTAGGCATTCCCATATCCGCATTGCTCTACTCCTAACAAAGCACATACTTTTAATTTCAAATAATTGATAAAGAACTAGTAAATACTGAAACACTATTCGATGTTAATCTGGTACATTATCATATAATTCTCTATGTTATAACAAATTATCGATGCACCATTCAATAAAAGTGTATAATGAAACTAGCCGGGCTTAGCCGTACTTCAATTATACAGCACGGCTGGAATGCTAATGGAAGGAAAACGATAAATGCAATGCTAGATTTAAAGAATATGTTACTATAGATGTGGTTTAAAGCGTTTGTATATAATATACAAATATTTTTTTCGTAACTTTATAAATTGATGACATTATGACTTATTTTAGATATTTTAATAAAGATATTTTTAACAGGCCAGTCGTGGCGCAGGGGCACAAAGTGTGCCTGTAAATCGACTGGTTGTGGGTTCGATCCCCACTCGAAGAGATGAAATATTTATTTACATTTATATTTTCATCTCTTCGCTCTGGTGTCGAGGGGAAAGCGCGGCGTTGAGGTCCGCTACTCAACGCAATACTCCAGAAATTGACGGAAAGTGGGGAACGGAGTGTCTTAACACTAGGTTCCCTCTGCCTACCCTGTTCTGTGCGGGATACAGCGTAAAGCTGATAATAAAAATATTTTTAACAGTAATTAAATTAACAAAAATTTTTTTCTTGTTTATTACATTGCACTTCAAAATTAATAAGGTAATTCGATTTTGTAATTAAATTAGTACGAGAATTATATACAATGTTGCATATTACAAGACAATACATAAAAAGCAAAATTTATGTTTCCTTAAATTTATCTAACTAATTGAGAGCAAGTTTTCTTGTTTCTCTAGGGAAATTATCTAACTCTAGTCTCATTAAATACATACATATTAAACATAAAATTGCTTAAAATATTCGCAGTCAAAATAAGGTAAAGTATACTGCTGACATTCCATAAATATCTTATAATATTTCAAAAGAAGATCTGCGGTGTTGAGTGGTGAAACTCAAAGCCTCCAGAATTAAGCAATAAGTAAGTGATAAGTAAGGCATTAGAAAACCTCGAATGACCTCGGAGAATATGGTATATATAATACTGCAGGAAGGTCACATACCTAATAAGCATGCATAAGAATTACCTGGATGGACCACCTAGATACTAGCATGTATGAAGGTATTGTTGAGAGTGGATGAGATGAAACAGGTATGCTGAGACCGTAGCGTTCCGTTCTTCCTGGCTTCATCTCCTAATAAAATGGGCTTAAGGTCCAGCAACATGTCACCAGAAACCAAGGTTAACACTAGGTTACCAGGTTCCCTGTACCTTGCTATGTGCGGGATACAGCGTGAAACTCGAATAAGATATGTTATTGAGACGCACAGTGCACACAAAAACGCATCTGCACATGTAAATCTCACGAACGGCAGTTTATCAAGATGGGTAAATGCTTGCAATTAGCCCATGTGAAATGTCGCATACAGTTGCTAACGAGGTCCCGCCTCGTGTGCGTGAGCTGGATTCCTACGTACACTGAAACTTTTAAACGATAACTTTAATATAAATTTAAAGCTATTGTTGTGCAGTCGAAAAAAAATCTATAATTTGATTAATTGCAATGTATTTATTTTGCAACAATAAAAATAAGAACATCTATTTATACAAAGTTATTTTCTTCTTTTTGTTCACATCTTTTTTATTGTTAATTTTGTTTTTGTTATATAATTACCACAGCTGTATATTTATTATTGCTATATTAAAGGATATGTTTAGAAAGACAGATAAGAGTTCATATAAAAGTTAATTTTATGTTACGTGTAGAGCAAAGTGCATGATGTATGTATGATGTAGCACCTTGAAATGTTGTATATTTAACTATTTTATAAATTCTGTGCATAAATAAATGTAACAACTAAAAAAAATATTACACAAATATTTTTAAAAAATTATATCTCAGAATTAAAAAGTATAATACAAAATAAAATAAATATATTACAAACAAATTACGCGATCAATATAAATTCAATATACGCATTTTATTTATTAACAGCAGCAGCGTTTATAACGCACAGTGTAAGTTCCCCCTATTATCGTATCGACCGTCGTCTGATTTATAGTCCCTTTATATAGCCCCTAAAGTTTTCTAATTGAGCCCGTGTGGATCGTCCCATTTCTGTGTAATTAGCGTAAGCTTATGAGAATTTGTTGATGGGCTATGTAATTTTAAAGTTTTAATATTAGTTATTTATGTTTTGAAAAGATATAAAGATCCATTCAACGTAGATGGGTTTTATGAATTGATAATATTGTATGTTATAAATATTTGTTTTCACTGTAGGTACGAGGAATTATTAGCAATAAGGATATAAATAACATGTTTGTATGTACATACATACATACCTATGTATATTTGATATTTGTATAGTTGTGAAACTTTTGATAAATTTAAAATAATATCGTAAGTTTAGTAGTTTAGTTAAGGAACCTTGTGAATTCCGGAGGTATTGCGTGTTGAGTGGCGGAGCTCGACACCAGAGCGAAAAAATGTAAATATAAATTGATATAAATATTTCATTTCATCGAGTGGTAAATTTGTAACTGAACGGAATTATCATCAAAAAAACGCATAGGCTACAATTGATGTAGAGATTTTTTCTATAATTTTAGCATAATATATTAGTAACTTTAAGCGATCGAAGCCGCTTGCTCTAGTATTATATACCATGTTACATGTACATATATGTACATAATAAAATGTACCTACAAACATCTTAACAATGTTACAAACATACACCTATAAACGTATATTTTAGAGGATTTCTCAAGCCACAACACATTGTTTCCCATCAAGCGAAGCTGCAAAGGTTCGCGAGATAATTGATAATAACACAAGATGATGCGTGACAGTAGCTGCCAGCGGTATGATGCAAGCTCTTGAACAATCGTGATATAAGTTTTTTAAACAATGTTACCATATTGAACAATAAAATATTTATGACTTTCCGTAAATATGTTTGTTTTTTTTTATATCCCGCACATAGCAGGGTAGGCTGAGGAAACCTGGGAACCTAGTGTTCCAGACACTTTCGTTATCCATTTTCCGCCGAATTCTGGAGATATTGGGGGTTGAGTAGCGGGACTCATCGGGCTTTGCCACAACTATATGCTTGTCCCCCTGCGCTACGACGCCCTATATATATTTATTCGTACATCGATTAAATAATGTTATAATTTAATTTAATATTTGAATTGAAATTTTTGTCATAAGAACAAGGTGAAGGGTTAGGGTGGTACCGTAGAGCCTGCCCGGCAAAAGATAACAAATATTATTTATACTAACATACATTTATTTTTAATCAAACTATACAATATAATTTATTTTATAGATATATCAATATTAATTAAATTTAACAAAATAATTAATTGCCATCCATATAAATAATATTTAAATTAACAGATTCAATTAGTCTACCCAAGAGATCTGCACACTAATAAGGAAAATTTCTAAAGTGGCAACACAAAAGCAGCCTCCATAGCGGTCTCTGGGGGAAATTTATTTAAACACTAGTGTTTACGAGCTAATGACAGACAATGGGTATTCATTGCCGACAATCGACCGCATTAAATACCCGGTACACGCTATGTGGAAACTACGCTTTGGTAAGGCAAATACCTATGTGAAAATTCAATTGATGTAGCTTCTTGAGGATAATAAAAGATTATTATAGATCTTTAAATATTTCTATTATTTTTTATATATAAATTTACCTGTTTCTAACATCTATGACGCCAGGACTCTTTGTGGCGCAGAGGCACAAGTATGTTATGTATGTGCGACTATAAACGCGACAGGTTGTGGATCGAACCCACAACTGCCACTCAATGAGAAGAAATATTTAAATATTTTTTCATTTCTTCGCTCTAGTGTCGAAGCAAAGCGTTGAGCCACACAAAACGCAACGCCTCCAAAATTTGGCGAAAAATGGGGAATGATAGTGTCTTAATGGGAACAGAAGTATTTTAACGGGAAGGGAGTATCAATAGATTCCCAGGTTCCTTTGTAACAATAGATTCCCAGGTTCCCTTTGTCTACCCCGCTGATGTGCGGGATAGAGCGTGAAGCTAAAAAAACTCATTACAGTTATAGCATACCGGTAACAACTCCCGTCGTACAATCCGGTAAAGATATTGCTATTTTCCAAAGCAACTATGCCCCGTCAGTACCTGCACCAATCTGAACTTCAGAACCCCAAAGTTCCTTTGGGCTCATCGATCTAAGTGGGGGCGAATAACTTCTACTGCCGCTATGCCTGCAGCCGGGGTTCAATCACAGGTTCCCCAATATATAAATATTTTAAAATATTATTATAATTTATTTCTAAAAATTATAAATACATTCGTATAGATCCCAAGATATTCCAAGATATCTCCACACCTCCCACAACTAAGTTACGTGTTTGTTGGAAAGCCGTGCTGGCTCAATGGGACGGCGTCTGACTGTAAGCAAATTATGTGTAGACAAAAGTCACTCAAGGGTAATGATTAAATTTAAATTAATGATCTCAAAAACTTATAGGAGAACGGAGTGTCTTAAAACTTGATTCCCTCTGCCTATCCCGCTATATAAATGCGAGTAAACGCGTTAAACTGATCTATACATCAAAAACATCTATTTAAAATATAAAATTTACTTGGAAGGTACTTAAAATGGTTACCGTAACAAACGACTGTGTTTATTATCTAATAGTTTGTATTGTTTACATTTTATTTATTATAAAACCCACATATTACCGAGTTAGAGTAACGGTATACATGACGCTATTAGCGTGTGGTGTTTCACATAGTTATTTACTGTGTTACTTAAGGGAGAGTCTAGTTGAGATTTCGATTTGTATAAAGATACTGGTTTTTTTTACTTATATATAGATGCCGTCGTAGCATAATTTACTTTTAATTGTGCTTATTATATACAGTGGTAGAAGTAGAAAGAAATAGAATAGAAGAAATGGAAGGAGACAATTTTTCGTTCTGGCTAGAAGTATTAAGGCGTTGAGTTCCGTCGAATACGACTACCGTATCTCGGAATATACGGATAATGGAGAACGTAGTGATGTACCATTGGAATCTTTTCTATATAATGCATAAATAAGAACGTGAATTAAATAATTTGATAAATTTTAATAGTTTTATTCAAGAATGATAATTGATTTTCGAGACATTTCTATTGATCTGGTTAAATAAAAACGGATTTTGAGATTCGCTTAAATGTTTTTTTCCTCTAAAATGCAGAAAACGGTCGAAAGAAAAAATGTATACAAAATGTGCTTACTTTTTAAGTTAGATTTTGGTAATTCTATGTTTTCTAATATAAAAAAAAATCAGTCTAAACTAATAAACTAAGCAGCACACATCAAAATAATATTTCAATTACAATAGAATCACTTGTAATCAAAATAAAAAAAAATCTGTAAACCCCAAAAGTTAAACGTCACCTTAAAACGCTTTGAGATATTAATATTATCATTTATGATTACTCCCCGACTTTATAACGCAATAAATGTTGTCAATGGCCACCAGAGTTTTACAACTTTCAGCTAGTTCTATGGACGTTTTGTCACATCTAATATACATGCTAAATAACAAGGAAAGATTGTTACACCATTGTCCGTTCTAACGTATTATCAGCTTTAGAGGTAGTAAAATAATATAACATATAGCTGTATGTTTATAGATAAATGTGCTTAAATAAATAATAAATAAGCTTCACGCTGTATCCCGCATATAGAGGGTGGGCAGAGGGAACTGTTTTCCACTTTACGCCGTGTTTTTCGAGGCATTTCGTCTTGAATGACGGAGCTCAACACTGAGTTTTGTCTTGGTGCCAGAGCGCAGAACTGAAAATGTTAATGAATAATAATTCATTCCCCCGAGTGCAGATCGCACCCACAGCCATCGCGTTTCAATCACACCCCTGTGCCAATGAGCCACGACGGCCTCGGTATATAAACAATAATACATCGACTCCATAAATATCGATAATAATATGAGACAACACTATAACTTTTTACAAATTCCAATAAATTACTACAAAATTAGACTTAAAACTCAAATTTCCACAAATACACAATAAAATTAATTTATATCTACATATATATTGATAAAACGATACATAAACATGCATGTATCGAGATAAAAATTAATTCGAGTTAAGCGAATCCCGCAAATAAAACCAATTTCAGCGTACAGCACTTGAGTGGTGCGTGGCAGATCAAAGGAACCATTACCATACCACCCTGACCGCGCATAAACAGATATAACAAAGGCAATCATTTCTTACGTAATTATGTTTTGTGAGGTTATATATATTTATTTTTTTAATCTGTTTTTATTTATTTAGATTTGGTTTTGGATTAATTTATGTAAATAATATTGAAATGTACACAAATGTATTGCAATATGTAAGTATTTATATAAAAATATTTTATTTCGTAATGTTTCATTTATCTTTACATTACATTGACGTTGTCTGAATTTATTTATTTATTATAGACTGTAATTTTATTAAAATTTATTAAAATAAAATTAAATAAATTTATTAACTTATTATTAACAGACTTTTATATCGGTAGTGGCTTTGTGGTTGTGGGTTCGAAACACACTAGGAAAATTAATTAAGCTATTTTCATTTGCCCGCTTTGGTTGGTGCAACGTTGAGTTCCGCCACTAAACATGCAATGACAATGTCTCTACACACCTCTTTGGCTGAAAGTGAGGAAGGGAGTGTCTTAACCCTAGGTTTCTTTTGATTACCCTAGTTTGCTGGAAAAAGCGTAAAGATAACTAAAATATATATCCTATATAAAAATATATATTGCGATCTGTTTATCGAATTTCATTTCACTCCAGTACCTACAATTTTCAATAAAGTTTTTTATTTTTTTTAAAATAAACGCCGTAATGAATGTCAATTTATATTATACTAAACATAACAGAGGGTGACTGACCGATCTGTCAACGCACAAGCTTAAGTATTAGAGGGACTGGATTGAATTTGATATGATTATAAGTATAATTATAAAAAGAAATATCTTGCCTAATCACTGCACTTTTTAGATAAAATATCTTTTTTTAAATGATGTTATAATTTTTGGTTGTTATGAGGAACGCATTGACGTTTTTTTTTTAACTTCACGCTGTATCCTGCATGGTAGGCAGAGGGAGTCTAGTGTTAAAACACTCTGTTCCCCATTTTCCGCCAAATTCTGGAGATATTGTGTGTTGAGTGGTGAGTTCGAACCGAACCCACAACTGGGCGCGTTTAACGTCACCTTTCCCTGCGATAAGTCTACAGTCGTGCAAATATGAGCTTGCACTTAAAGCCGTAGCTGATTTTTAACTCTGTTACTTAAAAAAATATCGTCCCTGTAACTAATGCCCCAAAAAGCTATTTAAAACTTGAGTTAAGGAAAATTACGACATTTTCGTCATTTTATATCATAAAAAAATATTGATTATTTTCTTATCATAAATATTTTTTTAATTGAATTTGATTTTTTATAGGAAAAATATTTTTTAAGCAACATTTAAATAAAATTAAATCAGCTTCACGCTGTATCCCGCACACAGCAGGGTAGTTAGAAAGAACAAAGTGATAAGATTTTTTAGGAATTCCGTGTTAAGTGGCGGAATTCAACGCCGGACTGCTGCCAGAGCGAAGAAATAAAAATATTCAGTAATAATAATTCATTTCCTCGAGTGGGGATCGAACCCACAACCGTCGCGTTTCAGTCACACCCTTATGCCACTGGGCCACGACGGCCTCTTAAGTAACATTTAAAATAAATAAAATTAATTTAAAATATTTCTTCTCTTTTATTCATATTGAGTTGTAAACCATTACATGTTACACGTTAATTATATCGTATCCATACCCCACGTATAAATGTTTTCGGTTAGTACAACTTTTATGATGCTACGTTTTAGAGATGTGCTATTACGTTTTTTTTCGTTTTATCGATAAATCGTTGATAATTTTTATAATTCTATAAATATACATATAATATATATTATTTAATATATGTATATAGATTCGTCTGTATTTATAAATAAACAAATTAATTCGATTTTAAAGCTCAAGCTTAACGTTTCTCAAAACTAAATAACGCTGGTTTTTTTATCCATATAAATAGCTAATTCATGTATTCAAAATTAATAAAAATAAAAATTCTTAAACACGGAAATACTTTTCTATAAAATTAAAAAAAAATACTTAGTCAAAACTCCATCACTATTATTTACATATTATTCAATACGCACGCGAGTGTCACCCTAATGAGGGGCTCACCCTTCGGTCACTTTCAATAGACACAACCCTCTCGATCATTCAACGATTTATCTTGAACCGAACAGGGTATTTTGACAATTTGCCCTCTAGAATGATTAATTGAAAAAATATATATATTTAAAAATATGAAGTGCTGTCCTGTGGGTCAGTCAAGTTGATTTTAGTTGAGTGTTTAGACTGGACATTTTAATATAGATTTTATTTATCTATTTTTTATACTTTATATACAAAAAATGTATATTATACATAAATTTTACTAAAAAAATCATCTTAAAATAATTTCTCCGAACACTTAATTCTATTTACAAATCATACTTATCAAGTAGCTGCCTAAAACCTTAACCAATAATAACTACATACACAAACTAAATGTAACGACAGCCGCTCTACAAACTGAGATACAATCAAATGAATTTCGTAACAAAACAATTTAAAAACCAATAGCAACGGGACATCGTTTCCCATGGTCGGGAATAAAACGCGTGGGGCGGCATTTTATATAGGCAGGGACTGGGTCCACGGTGCCACTGTCAAACGGGCTCGCTCTGTGAACACACGGCCGCCTAAACTTTTATTATTACGTTTTAGTTTTGTGCCGAAATATCGTATAATAATTGCATAAACAAGGATAATGAGAGGAGGAGGAGTCGGCGGACGCACGCCCCTCTAGCTTTTTTCTCGGCGTCTGGGCGGCGCGAAGAACACGCCTCGGGTCCCACGCGCCTGAACGCGTCCGCGCTATAGGCAAACCAACGGCAACGCGCCGGCGGACTGCTACCGACGTAAACAAACGCAGCAAAACATATACGGGATAACTAGTGAAATTATAGAAAAAGCTAATTTAACAATATGCCGTTGTCGTAGCTCGTAGCGACCGTCAAACAATTCATGCTTACATCGCTTCAACACTTATGTACATTTTTACAAGTAAATAAAAAAAAACAACAATTTCGAAATCTCGGCAACCGGTTTCCGAATTTAAGTGACTAGATGTTTTTTTTGTGCAACCCGTTTCCTGTTTTGAGGTGAAAATTTCACGGGAGTTTTCGAGTGATCATCATAATGAACCCTAAAACAGAGGATGTAGTGTTACCAACATGAAAAAGCTGAAGGTTCCCGCGGATGAGTGGCCCAGAATGTACAACAAGTATCCGGCGGCAATATATCTTGTGCTGATAATATTATTTAAAATGGCTAGGTAAGTTGTTTCCACATGCAAATGTAACAATAGGTGTGAATTATAATGTGAACCCACGACCATTTAGACAACAACATTAAATCTTAACTTGCAGTAATTGAGTTCACAATTGGTTTTCTTAAACGGTAACGGGTTCGAATAAACAAACGGGGCGTTGCAAAACAAACTAAAGCACGACACTAATCATGCAAATCGTCCAAGTAGGCAGCTCCTAGAGGTATAATGGTAATAAATGGTAATATATGTAAATTTAAAATGTGACAATCATATGTCACGCTCCAAAGGCGCAGATTGACATTATGCAAATACGTGTTGCCACTAAGCGTGCTAGGTATAATTGCCAGCGTGTTTGGCGTGATTGATTCAAGTGATGGCCTCCTACAGTGAAGTCAGGTTTCCTGTACGGCAAATTACAGTCGGTGCGAATATGAATCTAGTTTCTATGTTTCTCTTTCAACATCTATATATGATATTATGTTTGAGCATAAAAAAGATGTTTTGATAACGAAATTTGTTAATCTTGTTCTTATATGTATGTACACATATCATTATTTTGTTTTTATAAGTAGAACAACTTGTAAAGATAAATCGATTTTATACTTACTGACAGATGACAAATTCACTAATTATTACTGAATATATAATATATTTTTTATATGAATTCTATTTTAGGAATTAATATTTAAATAAAAAAACTAGTATTTCACTTAGAATAAATACTTAAAAACATAATTATAATATTAACAATATGAGCTTATTGGAAAATACTCGATTCTCTTTCGAATAGAAAGAACCGTGAATAAAAAAATTTAAACGTTAAAAATTTTGTACAACTATTCGCATTTTCGGTTAAATTACGTCTCAATATACGTTATTTTAATTGTTAGAAATAGTAAAATAATATTTTTAAAACGCCGCTTTTAAACGTAAATACTAATTTTAAAAATTATTGTTATTTCTTGTCTCGGTAACCATCTATTGTAGTTACTTTTTGCAGAATATTAGGTTGGTACACTCAAACTATCAATAATTTGAATATTGAACATTGAGATTTGTGAAATTCAAAATAACAAGCCCGTTTTGAAAATTTTGCGTAAAAAAATAAAAAAAAATACTTTTCTAATATTGCATAAAATAAACTTATTGAACTTAACCAATAAACAACCGTTTAAAAACCGTTCTGCAATCTAATCAATGACTCGCCACAACCTATTAGTCTTGAGGAAAAACTTATCGACCGTAAATAACTAATACGATACTGTCAATATATGAAAATACGTGTTTTATCGATTAAATTAATCTATATATATATATAAAAGGATTTGTGCTGACTGACTGAGGTAAGACGCACGCAGAGCCGTAACCGCTGATGGTAGAAACGTGAAATTTGGGCAGATGTTTATTTTCATATTCTGGACATCCACTAAGAAGGGAATTAGAAAAATTTTAACCCTAAAGGGATGAAATAGGGGTTGGAAGTTTGTATGGAAAAAAATGTTTAATCTGTACCGATTTTTATAAGATTTGAAATTCAGACTCTTAAAAATATTTCATTGAATACGTGTTTCATGGTTTTTAAGAATTCACCCTCTAAGGGTTCAAATAAGGGGTTAAAAGTTTATATGGAAAAATCTTTAAATTGCCACCGATTTTTATAAAAATTTAAATTCAAACTGTTAAAAATATTTTATTGAACACGTGTTTCGTGGTTTTTTTAGAATTCACTCCTAATAAGCAGGCGAAGCCGCGCGCGTCCTCTAGTTAAATATAATTCTTAAAGCTTAAAGCATATAAAGATAGTGCACATTGAAAGTTTATAAACAGAGCAAAATAGGTATTAAGCAAGAGTACACATTGTTGGTACACGGAATTTCAATCAGACCGTACAACGGAAGAACGGATGATCGTAAGACGATTCTTACATACACTATTACAACCCTTAATGTATTAATCCCAAAGACGATTTTCCCGCATCAATATCCCAACGGAATCTCCATACACCCGCGGGTTAGAAGAGAAAAGTATTTGCAGAATTGTCGGCACGCAGCGAGACGCAAGGCAAGTAGCTGTAATTTGTATTGAAATAACCTTTCTGAATGAGTATCGTAGCATTTCATCAGCCCAGCACCGACATCAGATTTATTATTTTTTACTGGCGAACTCTTAAAGCACGAAATTATTGTTTTTATCTCGTCCGGAGATATTTTCGAAGCAATTATATTAAGTTCAGGCAGGAGTTTTAATTGGATCAGGGTTTAACGACTCCTTGGAAAAAGCTGTTGGTTGCCACTGAGAAAAACTTGCTATACAACAAGATACAGAAATCACTATAAACAAGTGAAAGCAATTTACCTTATTAACATCACACTTTCAATCTAATTGTTATTGCGGGGTTTTGTTTATTTATATATGTTTTGTTGATTATTTATTATAAATAAGATTTTGATATGCATCTCTATAAGATTCCACAGTGAACAGTTATTACAGTAAATTTTGTTACTTAATACCTACATTTTTATCCGTATATAATAAAAATAAGAGGCCAGTCGTGGCGCAGAGGTGTGTGTGTGGGTTCGATTCCCACTCGAAGAGATGAAATATTTATTTAAATTTATATTTCCATTTCTTCGCTCTGGTGGCGAGGCAAAGCGCGGCGTTGAGTTCTGCCACTCAACACGAACTACCTCTAGAATTCGGCAAAAAGTGGGGAACGGAGTGTCTTAACACTAGGCTACCTCTCCTACCCTGCTGTATGCGGGATACAGCCTCAAGCTGATATATAATAAAAAGAATGATTATATATTATACAATAAAACTTATTTTAGGAACGAACGTTATCTGCAAGGCTAACAAAGCTTCATTAGCACACTTTATTAGGTCATAATAAGAAGTTATTTTAGTAACTAGTAATCAACAACCAAAAGCCTATAATTACATAAATTGTTATAAAACAATAACTGGCGGGTGTTAAATCATTAAAATAATGATATTGCAATGCAAAAATGATACGACAATGATAGTAATGAGTGAGCGTCATTAAGATCATTAAACGTCGGTTATTCGTCCAACCCTTTAATGACACCGGCATTCCCTAAGCGTGGGAAGGCGAGATAAGTTACACAGTTATGTAAAGAAGGAAAACGCTGTTTGACTTTTGTTGTTAAAGTTTTTAGTGTTCCGTTGTGTTGAAAAATATTTTCTTTTTGTGCTAAAACTAAGTTAAAATCTAACTATAGAAATAATGTGTAAATTTAAGTATATATGTATAATATTCTTTTAGCTTCACGCTGTATCCCGCATATGACAGGGTAGACAGAGGGAACCTGGGATTCAAATAATTCTAATTATATATACATTAAAATATTTCTGTTTTCTACTTACCGCTGAATTCTGGAGGTTAACATAGCGAAGAAATGAAAATATTATATATTTTATTTCTCCGATTGGGAATCAAAACCAAAACTGCCGCTCTTACAGTCGCGCCTGGCTTCACACTCTACGTACGTTATATTATAAATTATAATATCATTTTTAGCCCGCAACCCTGTTCGCGCGTAAAATTTTGTTTGATCTTGTTTCCGTTGGAATTCTAGGTATCTTAGTACTCTCCTACACTTTACCAGGACTGTACATACCAAATTTCATCTTTTTACGCCGCGTAGTATAGTCTGTGCTTTGTTAATCAATCGCTCAATAACAAGAGCATAAAAAAACTCGCACATTTTAATCAATAGGAAAAGAAGACAAATACCACCATATTGAGATCTATGGTTTTTTATCCCGCATACAGCAGAGTAGGCAGAGGGGATCCAGTATTAAGATTTTCCATTTTCCATTTTTTTCCAAATTCTGGAGGCATTGCGTGTTGAGTGACGAAACTCAACGCCGCGCTTTACCCCGTTACCAGAGCGAATGAAAATATTGACTATTTCATTTCCTCGAGTGGGGATCGAACCCAGAACCTGCCGTGTTTACAGTCACCTTTTGTGCCCCTGCGCTGGACGAATGGAATCAACAATTATTTAATAAATTGTAATTTAACCTAAATGATAAGCATTTACATCTAAAAATTTTTTTAATCTATCACTGGTTACATTTATTTATGTTCCTTATTATTTTACTTGCTTTTTTTACTTAAGCAATCCTACCTTTAATGTAGACGAACAGACAGAAAACTAATCCAATAAGCATTTAATTAAAATAAAAAAAAGCTTTATTCATATTTTAATTTATATATAATAAACAAAACAAAGAAAAATAATAACATAAAAATTATATAAAATATATTTTCACTCATAATATTCTAACTTGAGGCCGGTCGTGGCGCAGCGGCACGAGGTGTGACTGCAAAACCGATTGGTTGTGGGTTCGATCCCCACTCGAGGAGATGAAATATTTACTTAAATTTATATTTCCATTTTCTTCGCTCTGGTGTCGAGATTAAGCGCGGCGTTGAGTTCTGCCAATCAACACGCAATGCCTCCAGAATTCGGCAGAAAGTGGGGAACGGAGTGTCTTAACACTAGGTTCCCTTTTTTGCCTACCCTGCTGTGTGCGGGATACAGCGTGAAGCTAAAAAAAAAATTCTAACTTATAAACAAAAAATATAAACAAATTCAACGGAACCCATCACTCGTCGCGCCTATTGTCTTGACCGCCACTCTCTCATACAATTGACTGATAAGAGATGGAGTATATTCGTGGAAGTTAAATAGTACACACCTTAAACAAAATACAAACTAAACTTACAAACTAAAGCTCTTTTAAGCAGAATATGAAACGGAGAAACAAATATTGCTCATAGTGAGCTTTCTCTAGATATATATGTTTAATTTTTTAAGTATCTTTCCCTTATATATGTACTTAAAATGGTTGCTAAGAGATGCAACACCTCTTATATAGAGGAGCAGATAAAGGGAAAGTAGTGTTCAGACTTTCCGTCCAAATTTTAGAAATAGCGTTTTGAGTGGTGAAACTCTACATACATGTGATATGTATATATTTCATACTAGCGACACGTTCGTGGCTTGGCCTGCTTGAACTACACAATTACTTATTTACTAACTTATATTATTGTCGTGTTCTAATAACATTAATATTTTAAAAACTAAAATTTCAGCTAATTCAATAAAACATTAATTTTACAGCAATTATTTCGCAGAAAATACTTTAGTTTGATATAACTTTTGTACTTATGAACCGATTGAAATAAAAACAAAATACAGTAGTGAAACTGCATTTATATCGATGAAATCTTTTTTGATATAAGCGTGCACAAACGCACAGATAAATAAACAAACAGGCATTTTTTTTTAAATATTTGGATTGTGACATTGGTAAATAACATTTATTCTCACATCAGACACTGATCAGTTACGATTTTTTTTAAGTATAGATATGATGATTACGTACATATTACGTGTAATATGTCAAAATAGACCTTTTAGAAATTTCTACTTAACAAATGTTTTGGTTTTTAATTTTCACTTCCTCGTATTCCAGATCTAATTCTCATGTTTAATTAGCTGGTTACCGCCAACAATATTGTTGTTACTGTAATAAATGGGCATTTTTTGAGACGGCCAGTCTGTTTATATATTGTAACCTTATTATCGCAAATAAGTATAATCATTTAAGAAAAATGTGAAAGCTTACATAAAGCGGTCGTGATGCCAGGGCACAAGCGTGCGATTGTAAACGTGTCGGTTGTGACTTCGATTTCCACTCGGGGGAATAAAGTATTTTATATTTTCATTTGCTTTTCTAGTAACTAGACAAATAGCGGCGTTGAGTTTCGCAACTCAAGACGCAATATCTCAAGAATTCTCCGAAAAGTGGTGAACAGAAATGTCTTAAGGAGGAACGGAATGTTTTTAACATTAGGTTCCCATGTTTCCTCTGCCTATCCTGGTCTGTGCGGGATACAGCGTGAAGCTAAAACAATTAAATAAAAGCTTACTCTTATATTCTTACTATCGTGAAGTTCTATCACTCATGGAATAGTCAGAGATAAACTAATGTTAAGACAATTCGTTCGTCCACTTTCTTGTTGAATTCAAACATTCAATGGTAAAGACTAATGAACCCCAGAACACTCACTTTCAGCCAGACACTACCCCAATTTGCTACGACGACCTCAATATAAATACTTATATGCTTTTATACAAAATCATATAATCTAAGCAAGTATATAATCTAAATTATAAACTGTAGACAAAGTTTCAAAACAAAACATTTTTAACCTCCTTCATTTTACGACTGTGACCGAGCTTATATCTCAGGAGACGAAAAAATCCAAAGTGTCGAATCACGTAGCATGAGGCAGTCATCAGATCAACGTTCGACCGTAAAACGGAAACGTGACATATTTAAAGAAAAATATAGGACTTGTACATTATAATACAAAGGAATTCGTTGTAATATGTGTAATTATAGAAAATTAAGTTCGATAAATCGGCGCTGTGATGATGGTTACTAATTTTTATCAAATTTCTTTTTATTGTTAAGACACTCCGTTCCTCACTTTCCGCCGAATTCTGGAGATATTGCGTGTTGAGTGGCAGAACTTAACGTCGCGCTTGTTTTTGACACCAGAGCGAAGAAATGAAAATATAAATTTAAATAAAAATATTTCATCTCCTCGAGTGTGGATCGAACCCACAACCAGTTAGTTTTTACAATCACACTTTGTGCCGCTACACCACGACTGGCTTTGATTTATTTATTTATTCTTTTTATTGTCTCTCTGATTTGATTCAGTTTACGCGAAATTTAAAGAGCGTATAGAGTAAAATCGATTAATTGTTAGTCCGTTCTCTAGCAAGCAAGTTATTTATTATAGCAGAAGTTTAATGTATACTTAATTACACTTAAAGAAAGGTACAATTGATGTTATAGTAAAAATAATATAGTAAAATCTATTTTCAGATTTATATCTATTACGTTTAGCCTTGAAAATATAAGATATAAAACCCGTATTATTTAATTTTACATTACACAATTAATTATTAAATTGTTGAATTTAAGGAGTTTTCCAAATATTAATTCACCTAAGTTATGACAACTTAGGTAATTCACTCCATTGCTTTTCAAACTTCAGCTTTTTACTGACAGTATAATCCAACCAAATTCGATAGGCGAATTATATATAGATATCAGATATAACGACAATTTTAATCAAAGTATGGTATTTCAGAAAAAATCCAGCGAGCATTCCCCCCGAGTGGGTATCCAGCAGACTTCACCATACAAAATATTAATTAAAATGCCCCTAAATATTTCCAACGCGGAATACTTTAAAAATATTTGTTTAAAGTTGGGAGCGTATACAAATTGTTTCATTATTAAAGTATTTTGGGCCCGTACGATAGTATCTGGTCGTAATAAATTAATTATAACGACGTTTGTAAGCCCTTAACTAAACGACTATGTTTGTACGGTTGTAAAAATTAAATTAAATCAAATCAGCTTCACGCTGTTCTCTGTATGCAGAGGGAACCTAGTGTAAGACACTCCGTTCCCCACTTTCTGCCGAATTCTGGAGGCATTGTGTGTTGAGTGGCAGAACTCAACGCCGCGCTTAACCTCGACACCAGAGCGAAGAAATGGAAATATAAATTTAAGTAAATATTTCATCTCCTCGAGTGGGGATCGAACCCACAACCAGTCGGTTTTGCAGTCACACCTCGTGCCGCTGCGCCACGACCGGCCTCAACGGTTGTATTATATACGTAATATTTAGATATCTTTGTAACACTTGACCATTGTAAAGTTTCTAAATGTTTGATGGTATTGGAATCGTCAATTGTGATTCAAGAAAATATTTAAAAAAAACTTTATATACTGACTTTAAGATTACTCTGGTTTGATTAGAAAAATGAGTATATAATTATTATTATATAAAAAAAATTATACTTTAATTTTTTTTCTTGTTCATTATATTAGCATTGGTAATCACAAAAAATATTTATGATATTGTTAATTAAAATAGATTCCAAAAGTTCTACATTACCTTTTAATAATTCATATCACAGCTATAATTTATTTTTGACGTGTATAATACATATCATAAAAAAAAGTACATTTGTAATTTTTTAAATGTTTTTTTGTTTATATTTCAGTTCAAAAGACAACATCCTACCTCATCAGTTGAAGCTAAGCTCAGGCCTTACATGCAGGATGGTCGGTGGTCTGACCAGAGAACAAAGATCTGTCTGTCACAGTTCGCCGGATACTGCGGCTATAGCTTTCGAGGGTCTGCAAATGGCGGTCAGGGAATGTCAGCATCAGTTCAGGTGGCACAGGTGGAACTGCTCCAGCTTATTGACGAAAAGCTCTAATCCTCACGCAAGCGGTATTATGAAGAGAGGTAAGAATAATAAATTAATAATTATGTTTTATTTATATAATTTTTTTTCTGTATATATTACATAACTGTTAATGAAAATCTCAATATAGACAAATTCAGAAACCCATTCAGTTTATTGTTTGTCTTAAAAAATTCCTCTTAAAACAATAAAATATAAATATATATTGAAGTGTTAAAAAATAATTTACATTAAATTGTACACACAAACATAAAAATTTGACAACATACACAACAACATAAAGAAGACATAAATTTAAAAAAATAATGAATAAGCGACAAACTTTGTAGCAAATAATTAAAACAAACGTTACTGGGAGGCTGAGGTAACTCTCAAGAGGGTCGAATGTTTAATTACTTTGCGTAATAAAACCTTCAAAACAGCAATAAAAATACATATTTATTTACGTAGCTTTGTCGCAAATGGACCGCCAATGACTTTGTAGGCCACACTACCATGTAGGTGGCAGCTATCACCAGCAACGCTAAACCAGTCCCAATGTAATTCCACGAGAATTTTATTAAAATAAATGCAACTAAACTCTCAAACCAATCGCGATCGGCCATTACAATCCGAATTTATTACGAAGAAAAATTATACACGCATATTAAGACCCACCGGTCGGACGGGCCGGCCGCATTGTGCCCGGTACTCACTGATCGCCGTAAGTCTTTATGTCTATATCACCAAGTGTAAAAGGCTTTGTCGATCTCATTTTTTCCACGACTGCGATGGCACACGTTGACGCGGAAATTTACGAGCATGGGAGATGGGAGACAACAAATAATAAGACAGGCCCTGGTGGCCAGGTGTGCCCGCTGCCGCGCCCCGCGATTTCACGCTCCGTGTGGGTCCCGGCGAACTCACCCGCACTCCGCCATCTTCAATTATTAATATTTAAACTTTTCTAACTTAACTGTTCTTACTCTGTTTCCCGCACATAGTAGGATAAGCAGAGGGAACCTGGCGATCTAGTGTCAAGATACTCCATTCCCTTATTAGGACTTACTTACGTTCCCTATTTGCCGCCGTATTCAGGAAATATTGCGTGTTGAGTGGCGAAACTCAACGCCACTCTTTGCTTTGTTGCTTACAAAATCGAAGAAATGAAAATATTATAATTTAATATCCTCTAGTGGAAATCGAACCCACAATATGTCGCTCTTACAGTCTTGTGCCCTTGCGCCACGACTGTCCTCAACAAAAAAAAAAAACATTTTTTTAATTATTTACACACCTATGTATAGAAAGTACTTGTCGAATCAAACATAAGTATGTTAGTTGATCCTATTATTTACCAACCATTATTAGCATGTATCAATAACACTCCGTAACGACACCTTCCGGCCTTTTAACTACGGAATTCCATCAAATTGAAAAATTGTGAAAAAATACCGTAACTAAACACTTAAACATCTTTCTTAACTTGCCCATTGTTAGGGCCCGATTGAAACGTTGTCGGGTAAACGATACCAAAAAAAATCTAAGAACAAATCAAGAGATGCTTTTAAATAGGATAATGGCATCGATGATAGACGAAGAAAGATAATAATGAATCCGGACCTTCGGATTTTTTCAGGTGATCGCGCAGATTAACCGATAAAAGAACTGGACTTTGGTATTCTGTATAGATCTCTACATTCGTTTCGCTTCGCCGAGGGTTCCACATGTTGTTGGCACTCTTTTATAAGTATAATGCAAAGATATTTTTATTTCTTAGCTCTGGTGTCGAGACAAACCGCGGTGTTGAGTTCCGCCACTCAACACCCAATGCTACCAGAATTCAGTGGAAAGTGGGGAGCTGAATCTTAACACTAGGATAGGCAGAGGCCTATCTTGCTTTATGCGGGATACAGCGTGAAGCTGAAAAAATAAAAAAATAGCCATTTCACATCCTTTAACCTCCTAATGAGATGATTGTTGGAAAACGTACGCAACTCCACCGCTTAATAGTGGTTGATGGGAGATGTGAGATTAGCACATGTGTCACACCACAGCTCCAACGTCGGCACGAGTGAACAGCGGCCCGGGTGGCAAGTTGGCGCTCGAGAGTCGATACAAATCTGACGGCGACCGTACGTGACCTGAATACGGGACGCGGACGTGTCATAAAAAAGTGACATTTATTGGCGTTTCATATCAACCACGTGTCAACAGGTGACGGAGTGGCGACGGCCAAGTATGATTATGATGCTGCAAAAACGAGATGCGTCTTTATGAGACGCCTTATCTGACGGCAAGCCGTGGGAATTTTGTGAGATGCTCTGATGCTCTGATGACTTCATTATAAACGTGTGAATATTTTGCCTTTTTTGTACCTTTTCTCGTTACTTGCCGGGTAAACCATACTACACCAATTTTAATTATCGGTTAAAATCTTATTATAATTTAATAAGATTTTAATCAGCTAAAGCCTAAAATAATAGTTGTTGAAGTAAAAATGTGAAGAGGACGTGTCAAAATGCCTCTATCCCAAATAGCCGACCTTCTAATGGCCGTGATAAGATCTCTCGGTACGTTACCGAGTCGTGCTCCTGGAGATGAAGATGCCTGTCAACTGTGAGAACAAAACACAAAAGGGCCATAAAAATATGAAATTGTTAAGGATACTCGATGTTAGGACGTGACGTGGAGTATTTTTTTTTAATCGCTTTGTTCGCTGTGGGATTACACGAACGCCTTTAAAAGCTAATTAAGTCGAGCGATGATACTGCAAAATTATTACAAATGTGTTCATAGATTTCTTTTGCAATAATTTCAATCTGTATAATCGATTTTACTAATTAATTCTTATATTCTTATGTTGTCAATAAATCTTTATGTTCTAATCACACCATGCCTTATTTCTTACATGGTTGTTATAGGATGTTGTTAGCATGTCTATTGGATATTTTTTTCGAAGCGTTGTTTTCAAAAGATCATTAGAAAAAAACATTAGTGGACGGTGTTTTTATGAAGCTTCTCGCTGTTTCCCGTATATAGCAGAAACCTAGTGTTAATACACTCCGTTTCACCTGTCCGCTGAATTTTTAAGATGTACGTGTTGAGAGGCGGAACTCAACGCCGCGGTTTTGCCTTGGTATCAGAGCGAAGGAATGAAAATATAAAAAATAGCAATTCATTCCCCCGAGAGGGAGTCAAACCACCAACCAACGCGGTACAGTGTGTAACTTATGGTTAAGGCTTGTACTAAGAATTTATTTAAATTTATTTATTTATTTTTTATTTCGATTTCAAAATAACCTAGTATTTAATTTAAATATGTTACACATTGCTTGCAACCGTGGTCGGGCATCGTTTCGGTGATTAGCGATTCGCAACACCCAAACACCTTACAAGCCTTAATTGACCGACCGACCTTTTCGTAACTTAAATCTTAATTAATGGAGGCATATAATATGAATTTTTTTAAATTTCTAAAATAATAATAACTTAGGTATGTCATGATAAATCCAATTTGTTTTTATCAAATAAAACGATAAAAATCTATTTTATCTTAGGATTAAAAGTGATTAAATTTGTATCAAGGAGTAAATAAATCATCAACATTTAGTAGAATGCAACATAAATTACACATAAAGCACGACCTCGTTTTAAATTTACATTATTTAAGCTACTTAAATATCTACAATTCAGTTTTTAAGTGTATCGGAAGACGTATTTTTTTAAAAAAAATCTCCAGCACTCGTTCATTTAAACACCAGCGCGGAAATAAGTAAGCCATTTTTTAAAGTCCCCCAGGGTATATGACCATACACAGTCTGCACTTCGAAAAGAGGAAAGCAAATCTGAATTAATTCATTAATTTTTGGCACCAGATTTATAGCATATCAAGCTGGAAGCGCGAATCGTCGCAAAAAACAATTTTACAATAACTAAATACAGTATCATAAATTACCGATACACAGGCATGCGCGCGCGACGGCGCTGCAGCTCATCCCAAAAACTATGTTAAACACGAAGGAAAAAGTCGACCACCACCGGGCCTATCGGAAAAACCTATCAATATGTGCATTCTATTAAATCAATGTCCTCAATTTTAAAGGAACAGCCGAGGACCAGAACAAAACGTTCAATATGATAATTAAAATTTGTATTTACTTGCTGTATAAGTTTTTTTTTTGTGGTCCGGCGCCGAGTTGCCCTATATGGATTGAATGGTGATTTGCCAATTTAATCCGCAATTCGAGGAATCAAGGTGGCGCTGCTCGCGACCTCACCTCACTGCTCACCTGTTCCAGTGATGGACAGTCCTGCTTTTTCATTTCCTCAGTACGTACACGAAACACATACAGGCACAGTACACGCTGTATAACACCTAAACATTATGTTAAAAGCGTTATTTATTCTCCCAAAATTATACGAGAAGGATATTTTACTTGCAGAATTTGTGAGTCGTAAATCCAGATGGTTTTTTCTGTGGTAAACTTTAACCATGATTTACTTTAGCTCCGGGATCCGTTTGTATAATATTTGGAAAACAATGATTTCAGAAGAGTCATATTTTAGACACCAATATTCATATCTATATATTCACATCAATATAACATACAGCAACATATAATTTGTAAAAATTACTTGGAAAAGCGTCATCAAATCTCAATTTCCCAAAAATATAAAAAATGTCATAGACAACATAAGTTTCTATGAAAACTTGCAAAACAACAAACCACAAATTTAATGTAAAACTTTTTGTTGTTTCTAAAGTACATTATTATCTAAATTCAACAGCCACCATAATATTAAGAAAAATGACGGACAGACATACATTTCGATCTTGATAAATTTCATTATATATAAACAATTGCATTTCATGCATTATGGAAACAAACACAACAAAAACAACTGAGGCACAAGTGTAAGGGAAGAATTTAAAATCTGTCACCAGCTCGAAATTCAGGGCATTCGCTTAAAAAGTAAATGAATAAATCGCATCCATTAGAGACAATATAAACCGGAGCTGGATGATGTTTCGACTGTATTTGCTTTACGTTATCTCGAGATCTCTCGATATCAATTAAATGTTAATAATAATAATCGATGTTTTTAAGTTTCTTTTTTATTGGTTAATTCTGGTATTTTGAATTGCCTTTTATATATTTATGAAAGTAAGGTATAATCGTGGAGGATTAATATTTTTTTTAGGAAAACTTATAGTAAAATATATTGTTACATTAAAATAAATAACAAAATAGTTCAAGAACTAATAAAGGTATATAGTATATCTTAGGAATAAGTAAACTAAGAACCGTTAATCACTATACCTGCATTAATTATAATAAATTTCATATAGTTACCTACTATTATAATCGACTAAGGTTACTGATTAATTGATGTATTGCATATTTAGTATTTTATAAACAGTGCCGCCACAAACAACGTTAAATTTACACTTAAATGCATTTAATTAACGACCATAACATATATTTGCCTGCTTTAAAACATAATAGAAGTAAACATTATTATTAATTTAAGGAATGTGAGCTGGGAATATCTACATATATCTAATATGTATTTAATACTCAGGCTTTGTCTACAAATACGTTTTTTATTTGTGTAAACTACATCACAATAATGGGAATTATCATTGTAATACAAGATTACATTGGGATTGGGCTTGAATAGCTAGGTATAAGCGATTCATTATGTAGTGCTCCTCTCAGAGGTATCTCAATATATTAAAGTTTATTTCTTTTATGTATGATAGCTGTTAGTTTTTGGGTGATAAAACATTACTTAAGTTTGTAGGTATTCGGACTTGCGACACTTTTGTTAGTAATGCTAGTTAGTCAAAACTATTATGAAATAAAGAGTATTCTAAAACCTCCACGTTTAATTATATAAACGCTTAATCATAAAAAATATTAATCTTATAAAAAATCATCAACATATTTTCCAACCTTCTGTTGATAAACCGTTTTCACAGTTACGTTTTTACCACAGATAAAATATACAGCAGCATCTATCGATCCCAACTCGATGCTTATAACTCGAAATCATCAAAATCGATCAACAGAGCGTGCTATAAATCGTTACATATCTGTTCTATCGCGTCTCCACGCATCGACAAATATAAATTTGTCACCGGTCACTGGAATAAGCTGGGCAAGTTTATAAATAAACAATAATACAACCCTATTTGGTTTGTACACCGTAACATTCGAATGTCGATTTCGATGATAGTGCAGCTCGTTTACACGATACGATGTGTGAAATAATCGATTTTTTTTTTGTTTTTTGCACCTAAATAAAAAGAAAAGGTCTTTGTTCTTCTCATACAAAAATAAATAGCGGACTTGCTATGCCACTTATGTTAAATGTATGCCCAGTTCCTCTACATTCTATGTAAAATTGTGGAGTAGTCAGTAAATTTACCTAGTACTTACTCCGCGTTGTATTTTCAGTCTAAATAATAATCAGAAACCGAAGGTACGTTATCTAATCAGATCTTGAAATACCCATATTCCTCTGAGTGAGACTTAAAACCATAAATATATTATTAAAATGTTATATGTTATTACTAATTAATATTAAAATATTTTGAAATTTATATAAATTATACGTTATTTTTTATAATGAAAAAGATTTTCGTTTCTTAAAAAAAAATCTTAAGCATTGCTTTTTTATAAAAGAAACGCATAGGCATAAAGATATTTCAATATAAATAAAATTCCAATGACGAAAGTAACATGTAAAGGGACTTTCCATCATAAGATTGTATTAATTCATCTGACGAACGATCAACTCACCGAGATAATGGCTGATTTATAATGATTATCATATTATTATACGTGATTCATCCTAAATCATGGCTGCCCGCTTTTTGTGCAGTTTGACGACCTAGAACCGAAACGGATATATTTTGACTTTTATAAATTCTCTTGCTCACCGTATGTAATAAAAAGATTTCACAAGAAGAAGTAAGTTAATTTAAGCATAAGTAATATCTGAACCCAAATGTAGTATTTTGTGGGTGTGTAGAAAGTGTGACAAGTCACTCCGTTTTCGATATTTCTTCTCTTTCAAACAGAAACATTGCTAGTTAAGAGACGTAGCCAGCCATCACGCTTTGATATTGGAAGCGATTATAATAAATATATGCCCTGAGCTAGCTTCATTTATACCAATTGGCAACTGTCTAACAAGAACGTCGTTGGTGAATTACATTATAATTTGAATTTATTTCATAAGTATAAATCAAAATAATATTTATTTTCTTACAAAATCACTAAAACATCATATTTCGATATATTAAGCGTTTTCTTAACAAACGTACTTTAATCTGAGTTAAAAGCTAAAAATAAAATAGTCATTATTTCAATAAGCCGTATCTCCTTCTCAATTAGGCTCTGCACCCACTAATCTCTACAGATAACGCAGCAATATTAACCACTTGCCATAATCGATTCTTATTCGATTCGTCGAGTTAAAAGATAGTGTTGGGAGTGTATCGTGAGAAATGCGTTTAATTTATTATATACTAATGGCCCGCCGCGGCTTCGTACTAGATAGGTAAAACTTACAGCAGTACGATATTTAAGAATCTCTTACATTTTTTACATAGCGACCATAGCGGCGAAGGAAAGACCTAATATGTTTTAAAAAAATACACATTTATGTCACTCTCTTGCAATGTAAATTACTGCAGGTAATAAAATCGATTAGAAATCCGAATCCAAAAAAGATAACAAAATAATATATACATACGTACATTTAAAGGTAAATTAGTGCATTATTTTAATAGAATTGGTTTTTACTGTCAAATAATTTCAAAAAATGTGTCAGTATGTGTTGAGATAATTATCAATTCTCAAAGTACAAAAATATAATCTAAACACAAATAAAAACAAACAAAAAAACCAATATTTCACCATAAAACATTTAAATACACATTAAAATAGTAACAACTCACAGTTTCAACATTCAACACCCAATCAAAATGCCAACATATAATTAAAGATCAGCGTACCTACTCCTACAGTATATAGACGCTAATTAATCTTCCTATAGGTGGCTGCGTAATTACAACCCAATAATTGCCTATTGAAGGTATGGCTTTTAAAATGGCATCGATGCCATCGATTCTCTACATTCTACATACAAAGAAATGGCATACACACCTAAGTTATTAACGTGTTTAAAACCTATACAATTAGCCATCGCGTCGTACGTCCACCAGTCGAATGCAAATTATCTATAGCTATCTTTATGGGTAAAAGATTACATTGTTCGAGTGCAATACTTTATCTCGGTATCTCCAATTCTATTTAATTTATTGCAATAAAATAGATAAATGGGTATCGCGACGTCCGCGTTCCGTGGGACGGGGGCCGGGCGGTGGACGCGAAAGCCGTAGTTGATATTATAACAGATGCACTACGCAGATAACTTAGTAGCCATCGGCCATTGCTTTTTCGTATTTATTAATTATATTTATATATACTTGTTTAAGGTTTATTAGTACTACGACTATCTGTATCTCAAGAATAAAGCACTTTTCTAGTCATTACTGTGTTTGTTTAATAAAAATAGGTTTTATATTGCTAAAATAGGGATATTTTACGTTGTAAGTTTTGCATATTTTAGTAAGTTTAAAAAGTGGTGAACTTAAACAAATTTTATTTTTGTCACAGCATATGAACATACCTCATCAGTTTCCCGTAGCACCAATTCTCTCTGCTTACATTGATCTTATTTTAATTTACCTTAAAATTACAATATTACCTTGACAACACTCAATCCAGATCCATATAATCATGGCATTAATAAAAATTTCATACATACATGCTCAAATTACATAATTATAATAACTGATTTATACCCATTTTTGAAACAGGATTTCGAGAATCAGCATTCCTATACGCACTATCAGCGGCCGGGGTAGCCCACGCCGTAGCTCGCGCTTGCGCCCAGGGCCGCATCCTCTCCTGCGGGTGCGACCCCCTCGGCTACCGCGCCTCACACGACAAAGGGCGGGCCAGGGCGAACAAGTGGGAATGGAGTGGATGCTCCCATAACTTGGCCTATGGCATAGAATACTCTAAAAAGTTTTTGGACGTCCGAGAGCAAGTTAACGATTTGCAGTCGAAGATAAATGTACATAACAATGTTGCTGGGAGATCGGTGAGTGTCAATTTTTATTGTTTTTTACTCTTTAGTTTTTGATTTTTTTTTTTAGGATATTAGATCAGTATATTATAGTATTTGAAATTCAGTACTTAACATAAATTTATATTTTTTTGTTTTGACAAAGGCTACTTCTTTCTTCTCCGTTTCCGTTCACTTACATACATTGCGTACTGTTGAAATCCAATATTTTGTCTAACTCTAATATTAATGAAAAAAAAAAAACTTTTACATAGGTATAAATCCACGTGAGGGAAATCGAACCCTTGAACATCGTGAGATATTAAACGGGAAAAATCTAACATTTTCCAACTCCGTCTACATCGTATGAAGTAAATTATTGGTTATTATTTGTGTGCGTATACTTGAAGCTATTAATTAAGATAATTTCAAAAGTCTTTACGTCTCAAGCTTCGTCTTTGATTTCATATTCACCCTTTCGATGATCAAACTAACGATATGCAGTGGTGCGTCTAATAAAGAAATTGAAGAGCCATTTACCTCGAGATGTCATTTGACTCTTTGTTGCTCCCATTTGTTTCTATAAAAGATGCAACTTCTTTGTATTGCCTTCTATAGATCAAAGGACTTATTTGTAAATATTTACATAATATACATATTTAAATCAAAATCAAATTAAATCAGCTTCACGCTGTATCTCGCACACAGCAGGGTAGGCAAAGGGAACCTCGTGTTAAGACACTCTATTACCCACTTTCCGCTGAATTCTGGCGGCATTGCGTGCTGAGTGGCGGAACTCAACACCGCGCTTTGCCTTGACACCAGAGCGAAGAAATGAAAATATAAATGTAAATAATTAAATATTTCAATTCCTCGAGTGGGGATCGAACCCACAACCAGTCGATTTTACAGTCACACTTTGTGTCTCTGCGCCACGACTGGCCTATACCGGTATATATATATTTTTTCAATAAATATAAAGTAGCATATTATGAGGCCGTCGTAGCGCAGCGGCACAGCGTCAGACTGTAATAGCGACGCTTATAAATTTGATTCCACTCTGGGGCACAAATTATTTTTACTTCCGAGTTGTAATAAGACAACAAAACACTGTGTTGAGTTCCACCATTAAACACACAATATCTTACCAATTAGGTAATACGCGGGATACAGCATCAAATTAAAAAAAATATTGAAAAAAAAATATACTTACATACATAAATTCATAGTTTAAGCTAAACAAAAACAAAAAATAATTAGAAATCAGCCTTTATCTTCTAATTTTAGATTCAAAACCATAATACGCGATATAAAATAACACACACAAAAATCTAAATGTACCTACAAAAAGATTTTAATGATTACATACATAAATCATACATATTCCATATGCCATACAGTGAAGGTGTCTTAAACACCCCGGAGGGATGTAGAAATGAGTTACAATCCATTCTATTTAGGACCAACGGTAAATGGGCGTGGCACTGTAATGACCTCAGTGGGTGGTCCTCGATGCTTCGGTATAGAGTTATAACATAATATAAACAGAAAATAACTTTGGATTTCATAACGTGACGTGGCTTTTGTTAAAATCGATTTTTTTATATTTTTTTTGAATAATTAATATGTTATATCAATGTTTCGCGTCATGGTGGTTGCTACTCTGTTTTTGGATATGGAGAGTTTTTATATTTAATTAAATAGTCTGAGATTGTAATAAATTACTATAATTTTAGGTTATTTAGAAAATATAATATTTATATTTCTCTCGTCTCACCAGATAAGTCTCTAATTTACATGGAAAGTGGAGCATGAAGTAGTGGAAGTAGAGAAATAAAACGAGAAATTTGTAAAAAAAACACTTTAATTTCTAAAAAGATATCGATTACAGTTAACCTCTTTGTCCATAGGTATTAGGTAACATATTATATACACGGTAAATATTAAGATAAACAAGTAAATATTTCCTAATTGACATCAGATACAATAGATATTCTACATCTTTTTTTAAACAACTACTTACATGTACAATATACTTATTACTTTATTTTTTTATATTTATCCCTATAAAAAATAAATCAAATAAATCAACTTCACGCTGTATCCCGCACAAAACAGGGCAGGCAGAGGGAACCTAGTGTAAGACATTTCTTTCCCCACTATCTGCCGAATTCTGGAGCCATTACGTGTTAAGTGGCAGAACTCAACGCCGAACTTTGCCTCCACACCAAAGCGAAGAAATAGAAATATAAATTTAAGTAAATAATTCATCTCCTTGAGTGGGGATCGAACCCACAACCGGTCGGTTTTACAGTGACATGCATATAGCAGGGTAGGCAGAGAGAACACCTCTGTCTACCCTGCTATATGCGTAATATGTATATAAGGAACCTAGTGTTGGGCTTTCCGTTCCCTTTAAGACACTTTACCACTTTTCGTCGAATTCTTCAGGCATGTCATGTTGAGTGCCGTAACTTAACGCCGCGCTTTGTCATGTTACCAGAGGGAGGATGTGAAAAAATTAAATATTTTGTTCTCCCGAATGGGTGCCGGGGTCACAACAGTCGTATTTACAGTCGTACGCGTGTACCCCTATATACTTCATAAAACATTTGGGAAAAGTCAAAGAAATTCAAGAACTTACCATTTCACTCTTTACAGTTTACTCGTTCAACTTACTTCAATTCACACTCAGTTCGAAAATCCTTTTAATCTTCACATCATGTGCGGAACCTTAAAAATAAACGCTTTGGCATACTTTAAATTTATCGCCGCAGAAATATTCACAATGTAGAGCAAAACAACGTGTTTTATGGACAATTAAATTAATCTGCAACAATAAATATATATACATATATGGAGGAGTTCCACATCGCCATATTGTGACAGCGGCGGTACCGTCACATAAATGTGTCACGAATGTGATTTGTTGTTGTCAGCTTACTCTAACTGTGGGTCACCGGGGACGGGCAGCTAAGCCAAAATACTTGCTCTACCCTACCGGATTACTTCTAATAATTTAATAGGTATTCTTATAATAAACATGTCGTGGCGACAAAATTAAAAGCAAATGCTGCTTTTAGAGACCAAATCAAGCGATATTCACCCTAAACTCCAAACATTAAAGGTTACCATTCATTTAGAGGGCGATATTAATATAACAAAAAGCTTTATACGTCTGTCCGTAACAAAAATCTGACATTAAACCTGCGTGCCACGTCCCGTGATTACTTATTTGGATTTACCAATGAACCTAATGTCATTTATATTAGAGAAGGTTTTTTATAATACAAACACCGAATAGAACAAATTGTTTGATTTGTAATTCGTTTATAGTGGTTAATTATATAGTCGGGTCGGGTGCCTAATTTATACTGATGTTGGGGCCCACCGGCGGTTAGTGACATTTATAACGCTGTAATTAGGCTGTTTCTACACTGTGTTTTGATTTAGATAATAACACCTGCTAAATATGGTTTAAAGAGCACTTATAATATTAATTAATAATACATTTAAAATATATATTTAATTTTATAGCTGTAAATAAGTATTATTGTTATTTGTGTTGTAGGTTCAATCAAAAGTTTTTTAAAAAAGCTAAATTGCAGGCGTCTAATTAAATATCAATCTTTTGTTTTTTGATGTAAGTGGAAGGAAATTAGCAATTAGAATTGGAATTAAAAATCAGCTTCAAGCTCTATCCCGTATACAGAGGGCTACGCAAAAGGAGCCCGAGCAAAGAATGTTAAGATACTCCGTTCCCCATATTTCGCTGAATGCTGAACATAACATCTTGAGTAGCGACTTAAATATTATTATGAACATCAAGATTAATCAAATTAATCAGATAGTAAAATAAAAATATCATACATTTAACTATTAAACAAATAATAAATGTAAATAACAAAAAAATTGAGTAATATAGACATATACATATTACGCAGATTTTCGCCATAAAATTAGATTATCTCAATAAAGAAGTCGATGGCAACAAATTTACTTTTTAATTTATATAATTAGTAATATACAGCCTTCGTAGTTCGGTAGCGGTTCTAAATTATACTTTTAAAACAAATCTTTTTTTACGATGAAATATTTTATTATTATATACATATTTTATTTTTTACGAACATTTGACAACATGTCACTTACTCATTTAATATTGAATTCTATTATAGTTCTATTATTATCAAGCATACCCATACAAAGTGATTTAGTATAATCATAGATATATGTAAGTATCTAGAGAAAATTGCGTACTTCTTTTTCATTGTTTTTAGAATCTTTAGGATGGTTAAAATTGTTTTGTGATTGTTTTTCAGCTTCACGCCTTATCACGTATAAATCATTATAGGCAGAGATAAACTTGAAATAAGACATTCCATTCTTCGGTTTCTGTCTGAATTCGACATATTGAGTGTTGAGTGGTAAAATTCAGCGCCCTACTTTGTCTTTATTTCATTTAGCTTCACGCTGTATCCTGCACATAGCAGGGTAAGTAGAGGAAATTTGGGACCATGGTGTTAAGACGCTTCCGTTCTTCATTTTCCGTAATCCGGAGATATTGCTGCTTGCTGAGTAGCGAAACTGAACGTCACGTTTTGTCTCGTTACCAGAGCAAGGAAAAGAATATATTTAATATTTTATTTCCTCAGGTGGCAATCAAACCCACAACCCAATGGTTGTAAGAATGATCTCTTACAGTCCAACCACCTCCAATTTCTCGACCTATAAACGATAATACATTAATTTATCACATTCCACACTTTTTATTATCTATAATGTAATAAATTAATTTATTACTGTTCTATTTTATATCTTAAAAAAGTAATTTATTAGATAAATATTATATAACAACATATTTAAAGATTAATAAAATACATCTATTAATAACATATTATTTTACAACTTCTATCGTATTTCACTTCTAAGTCTAACGCGTATTTTATTCTGACGTTTTACGAGCATCTTGTAATCTGTATAAAGTGAAGTCAAAATAGTCCAAAATTAATGATCGGTTACAATGTTGCCTTAACACGATATTACCTTCTAATGCCTTAGGATATTGTTGATATATTATTAATTATATTTGTAACTTTCAAGTTGATAAATACTAAGTAAGAACGATATGCAAAATACGATTTTAGTACAGTTTTTTTTGAGGCGTTGCGTATTGAGTGGCGGGAATCAACGCCGCTCTTTTACTTGTTGCCAGAACGAAGAAATGAAATGAAATTTAAAATTTTTCGAGGAAAATTATTGTATTTAAGTTTTTTTTTAATTTACTCTACGTTTTCTCTGCCTATCCTGTTATGCGGATCAAGTGTGAAAGTAAAAAAAAAAAAAAATTGGGTCTTTGTGGCACATTTCTTTTTTCATATCCAAGTGATAGTTTTCTCAATTTTCTATTAGCCTTTGTCATGTAATCTTGGTAAATTTGTTTTGAATAAAGTAACACAGAATATAGTTTTAAGAAAAACAAAAAAAAAATCTAAACAACCACTACACTTATTATGAGATTAAGATCCTGTATCGTTAAAAATGAAAATATCTAAACTGATGGTCATGACCGTTTAATGCTAAGAACTTTTCGTATAAATATCCTCTAATAATTAATATAAATACGAAAGAATTCAAGTAAGCGTACAATATCTCTCATTCCACGCTAATGATAGAAAAAACTATATAATCTATAAAACTCGTAATTTAGCAACTTACATTTCCTCATAAAATATCGCATATGAAAAAGCTTCCAATACAGTATATACTTAAAAAAAATCAATCCATACATTCTTTACAACCTAGCTACTTGCCTACAGCCAACATTGCACAATAATCATTATAAAATCATTACATTATATAGAGATGCTCTATCAATCTGAGATCGGCATCTTGGCCGGTGGTCCAGGACCCCACACTTCAGTATTGTTCCACCGGCGTACTCTCTGTGGCACGTAATTAACAGCCTCCCAGTGAGATTTGTTAGACACGCTCGCTTATAATAACCCTCGATGATATTTTTATTAATGTCAAAATAAAATCGACCGAAATCACAATGTTCGGTAACAATGGTTGGTTTTTGGTGTGGCGAATTGGTATTGTGTTGTTTTTTTTTATTTTTTTTAATTTTAATTTAGTTTTTATGTTGTTGAATTTTATGTAAAAATAATATGTGAGTTAGAGCCTAAGAAAATTTAATAGCCCAAGATACCAGGGCCTCAAGATCTACGTCTACGGGCTTTTTCAGACTTTTTTCAGTTAACCCCAATTTCAAACTACCTTTAGGACATCAGACAGGAATAAAGATCCACGTCTTTTACGTGGACTTTTTGGTAACCCACGTTGGTAATAATAAATATATGTTTTTTACATTATATTTAAAAATATATTTAAATTCGAGCTACTTTAATGTGCATGACCGTGTGCCTTAAGTTGGCGCTACCTCTGAAAGGCCCCCCCCCAAGTTCAAGTGAATAAGTACGCATACAGCCTTAACTACATATTAGACTATTACTCCTCAAAATTTCAGCTTTGCTAAAACGACGAAGGTCTGGGGGCCCTGGGATCTCAATCTATAACTATTCTTAATACATTAACTTATTTCACAAGTACCTGTAAATCATCAAATTACAATAAGCGGAAATGTCAGCCATAAACTATTATTTATGAATAATTTTCACTTATGAATGCTAATACTAAAGCACCTTATTACGTCAAATCTGATAAAGAAGAAAACTTTAAATCTCAAATTATTGTTCTACTGCTGATACTATATACATATATAGCTTATAGATATTTGCTTCACAACTCTTTAAATGTACAAAATTTTCACTATATATATTTAAATGATTGGGCAACAGTGTGATAGGCGGCAAGAAACCCTTCAGCGGGTCTATAAAAGATCTCAACCCACACAAGAAATTAGGTATCACATTAGAGAGCCGAGGTGATAATTATATTATAAAAAATAACCGATGTGTTCATATTTACGTTATGTAAAAAGTTAACCCATTGTGTATTGGTTTCTTTCATTCCTTTTTAATTTATCCAATCTTCGTAAGTCGTTTTAATTTATCCAATCTTCTTTTATTTTTATTTTTAATTTTTTTTCGCTTCACACTGTGTCCTGTATTTAGTAGGGTAGGTCGAGGGACCTTATTGTGAGGACACAAGCTCTATATTTATTCCAAAATAGATATTTAGAAGTGATAACATTGGCTTAGAATAAAGAAGAACGTTCTCAAGTGGTTTGGGTATGTCGAGAGAATGAGTGATGAAAGAATAGCTAAAGTGATTACATTCAGAAAATGAGTGATAGACGAAGCAGACCTTGTCTGACCTTGGGAAACACAATTCTGATGATACTGGAGGTAGGTCACGTAAAAAATATGAGACCCCCAGAGAGAAGGCATGTATGAAGAGGTTCATGGCAGTGGACGAGGCGAAAGAGGTATGCAGAAAGAAAGGAAAAATATTCAAAGAAAGATCATGTAGCAAGAAAGAATGCTTTTTATTAAGTTTTAGCTGATATTCTTAGTGTATGAATAACACTTTTAAAATGTTAAAAGACTTTAAACTATTGTTTAATACGATATATGAAACTTTGTCCGTGTTATAGGACAACCGATAACAAACACGCGCGTCCTGAAAACATAGTATTATATCTTCTAATTTTGTACAATGTATGCTTAAAATACATATATTTGCATTTTCTGTATCTTACGAAGTGAACAAGGAACCTATACCCATCGCGTAAAGTAAAACAGTTGTCTACTATAACAAAAATCTTTCCATAAATCAGCTTCGCGCTGTATCCCACTCACAGCAGAGGCAGTGGGAACCTAGTGTTAAGACAATCCGTTCCCCACTTTCTGCCGAATTCTGGAGACATTGCGTGTGGAGTGGCAGAATTCAACGCCGCTCTTTGCCTTGAGACCAGAGCGAAGAAATGGAATTATAAATTTAAGTAAATATTTCATCCGCTCGAGTGGGGATCGAACCCACAATCAGTCGGTTTTACCGTCACACTTTGTGCCCCTGCGCCACGACTGGCAAAATCTTTTCGCGAATATTATAAATGAAGTCTAAAATTTTAAATATATTCATTTCTAGTTTATTATCTGTACTCATTCGTTCGTAACATAATTGGCCTTGAAACAAATTTTCTATGACTTCGATAATGCGATATAGGTGACAATTACATGCCTCAAACCGTTAGCGTGACAATGCACGTTCACGTAACGACTGACACGTTGTAGCAAATGGATCTTATGTAGATGTAAGTAAGTTGTTCCTGTTTAGATAATATAATAAGTCTTGGTATGTGTCTTCTACACAACCCATAGAAATTATACAGAGTTCGTATTTCTAAGTATTATTTTACAAATTTTCTTTAATTTGGTTACTAAATGCCTTGATGAGGCCGTCGTCGCGCAATGGCACAGCATGTGACCGTAAGAACGGTGTTTGCGGGTTTGATTTCTACTCGGGGGAATGATTAACGAGCCTAATGTCTTAAACATTTTTAAAGTGTTAATCCACACTTAGGAAAGAAAAATACTCCGTTAACACACTCCGGTGTGTGACCTATGCAGAAAGATCTAAAAATAAACATAATTATAGGTTTTGTACATGCAAAAAATAATTATTATTTTCTTTATTTCTTTATTCATTGCATCATAAGGGGAAAATCCACAGTACAAGGTTGCGCTCTATAAAGAAACCATGGAAAATATTTTAAAATTAAAACCTTCTCACGAGAGGGTATCATATCCACAGCCATAACACCAATTTTTTTGACAATGTATATTTTTGCACATCGTCTGGTCTATATCCTCATTTCTAATCACTCTTTGACTATTTTAACAAACAAAAAAATATTTGAACCGCGACCATTCATAAAATTGTACTCAAAATAACATTTCAACATTATAAAATTACAATTTATCTACGTCGTGTGCGGTTTTACCGATAGCTAATTCGTTCGGATTAGCTACGGCCATTTTAAACCTATTAACGTTAGTCACTCGCTAATCGTCCAGCAGTTTAGCTTGTGATTCACATACTACTACACTTTTAGAATATATAATTTTTCTAAAAGCTGTAGAAAGAGATGTTCTTCCAATACTTAGAAGATATTAAATAATTTTAAGTGAAGTTCTCCACAAGAATTTCAAGATTAATAGATAATTTAAGAAGAAAATAAAAATATACTCTCTATATGTTTATTTTATATACCTCGATATTTTCATAAGTTCCAAATTTACAATGCGCGGTAGGTAATTAGAGCGACCTAATTGTAAGTTTCAATTCCGTTTTTTTTAACTGTAGACACCTATAGCAGGGCAAGGAGGAACCTGGTGTTAAAACACTCTGTTCCATTATATACGCTAAATATAGAAATATTATGTGTTAAGTGTCCGAATTGTATTTCGCCACGTTTTATCTAAATACTAGTACTACTTCCCAGAGCGAAGGAATGAAAAAGGTACATTAATCATTTATAATAACAATCTGATTCCACCGAGTGGGAATCAAAGCCACAATCGTCGCGTTCACAGCTAGAAGCTGTTCCATTGAACCACGATGGCCTCGCTTACTTTTGTAAATTAAATATATATTTATTATGCACACAAAATAAATCTACCAAATCCATATATTAAACAAAAAATCTCATAAACCATTAAGATATCACAAATAACACTTTCATAGCAAAACTTCACACCTATATAGGTACCTATAAAATGGGTTTAAGGATATAAATAATGAGAAATTTATGATAATACTAACCTCCAGACAAAGTCACCTCTGCCATGTTATTTATAAACTCCACATCAAGCAAAATTACATACTAGAAATCGTTTTAATTAGGGCTATTGTGTTTAATGATAGGTTCGTCTCGATCATTATTTGTGTAGTTTTTGCTACTGCCGTTGAAATGAATATTTTTTAATGACTCACGTCAGGACTCTTCCAGTAATGAATGTTCTCTACAATTGCTAGCGAGTGTTTGTGGTTATTAGCATGTAATATCTTAAACATATTATATTGACACTTTTATATATGATTTTCGTTTCTTCGCTTTGGCGCCGAGGGAAAATCCCGGCGTTTAGTTCCGCTATCGAAAAATGCAGTGGAAAGTGGGTTACGGAGAGTTTTAACACTAGGTTCCCTCTGCCTACCCTACTTTGTGCCGGGTATAGCATTAAGTGGTTAATAAATGATTTTCTTGTTTAGTAGTTACATTACCGTTACGCATATCCTGCATTTCACACCAGAGCGAAGAAATGGAAATATAAATTTAAGTAAATATTTCATCGCCTCGAGTAGGGCACGAACCCACAACCAGTCGGTTTAACAGTCACACTTTGTGCCGCTGCGCCACGACTGGCCTCAATAAAGTAATAAATATTTATATTTAAATAATTCATCGGATCGTAGAGTTTTAAGCGAAGTGTCTGAGAACAGAAGTCTAAGTGGTCGACTTGAGCTGTCGATGATGATATTTTCATCATACACCACTTATACTAAAGTATAATTCATAAATACTAATCAAAACATTAAACATAGATTATACGAATACATGACGCGATTGATTATAGATTTAAATGCCTTAAAAAGTAAACACAGTTTTAAATTTAGTTTGTAATATTAAAAACCACCACCCACAACAATACCTCTATCGTTGGTGGTAAATGTAAAGAAAAGTAAACCCCAGGCTTTCTTTCCTATCTTCGCTATCGCCGCTACGTTCAAATTTTTATATGTTTTCTAAATAAGAATATTATCTTGCAAGATAATATTTAAAAAACCTACTGTGAACAGTAATAGTAGATTGACTGTTTTTGCCTTGATAGGTCTGTTTTATGTTTTAGTTCGTATATCTACTGTTTTTTGTAATGCGTAAAACAATTATGAACGGGAACTTTGAACGACTGGTTGAGGGTTCAATCCCCACTCGAGGAGATGAAATATTTATTTAAATTTATATTTCCATTTCTTCACTCTGCTGGTGTCGAGGCAAAGCGCGGCGCTGAGTTCTGCCATTCAACACGCAATGCCTCCAAAATTCGGCAGATAGCGGGGAACGGAGCGTCTTAACACAAGGTTCCCTCTGCTTACCTTACTATGTGCGGGATACAGCGTGAAGCTGATTTAATTTATGATTAGATTTTTTAATTTTTCTTTAGTTCAATTTGCTGTTTTTTACTTTCCTAAGGTTGGCAACACTGCTTGCAAGAGTGCCTAAATTCTATACTAAATTTTGCAAGTGTTTTCGCGTCGTGTGGTATACAGAAGAGGACATAAATTTTACACCCTACTGCTAATAGTAGTATTTAAATATATTATTATGGGCAAATAAAGAATGATAATGATAGGCAAATTTAAAGTTTTATTGTTTAAAGTCTTCGTAGCGTAGTGTGGACGTCGGACAGACACGATTATTACAGTTTATAATCTCTTTTGGGGATAAATTTCAATAAATGTTTTTTTATAATTTTATAGTGTTATTTCACACTTAAGAAAGAAAAATATTACTCAGGAGGCGCGGGTTCGAGTCCCGCTACGTTAAAATTTTTATACGTTTTCTGAATAAGTATTTCAATAAATGTTACCTGGATTTGTTTAAATAAATCATTAAGAGAGATGTTTCTGGTTAGAATCAAATTAATAAAAAAATAATAAGTATAAAAACTATTATCACATATATCTCTTTCATAATCAAAATTAAAAAAAAAAAAACAAAGAACACACACACACACACGATTACACAACACAACAAATTAATAACAAAATATCAACAGATCTCGACAGTTATTATTGAACTTTGGTCTCGAATCCAAATTAAAGTGTTATAGATAGCGCCACTATTAAGCTATTGAGGGCCCGACCGCAGCTCCGGGGCCCATATTAGCCCGCCGTATTTCACGAAGCGCCCGTAGAGGTGAGAACATAATAAGCGGTTGGGGCCATTTTTAATATTCCGGCTTCATTACGACATATTACAAACGTCTTGGGTGGCGAATTCTATCGCGGACGCTCTTAATACCGGGTTATTAGGGCCCCCAGGATCGAGAGGCGGTCCACACCGGGACCAATTTATTCGAATTTTTACTCCAACTCAATTTGGGAAATCGTTGCGCCGGCGGCGATCGCGAAATTAAGACGTCAGAGTGATTGCAGCGAGGCGTTTAATTATTTAAATGTTATGAACTAGCTGGTGGGTGGCTTAATCTCGTGTTTGTGGCACGCAAGCGCACGTACGTACGTGTGAGGCTCGAATTTATGATTTTTTACGCCTTTTGCTCGAGTTTTTGGATTGGAATGTTAATATAATATTAGATATTGTGGGGAGTAAATGTAACTTTGTGTTTTGTTTTAAGAATAAATATGTTTTTATAAATGTAGACGCCAGTCGTGGTGCAGCGGCACGAAGTGTGACTGTAAAACCGACTGGTTGTGGGTTCGATCCTCACTCGAGGAGATGAAATATTTACTTAGATTTATATTTCCATTTCTTCGCTCTGGTGTCGAGGCTAAGGCGCGGAGTTGAATTCTGTCACTCAACACGCAATGCCTCCTGAATTCGGCAGGAAGTGGGGAACTGAGTGTCTTAACACTAGGTTCCCTCTGCCTACCCTGCTGTGTGCGGGATACAGCGTGAAACAGATTTTTTTTGTTTTTTTATGTTTTTATAACTTAAAGATGGCAAATGGTAGTGATTTGAATTTAAGATAATCATTAGAAAAGCGAATGATAGCTATCATCCATTATATTTACATACTTCCTCACTTTCCATTAATGTATTAAATAATATTGAAACGATGTTTTTTGTCTTATTTTTTCGTCAAGATCTTGTCGATTATACAAACATAGATTCGAAATAAATGTGGTTTATCTCAATTAAATTAGGTTTTAATAAGTTTGTTTTTATTCGTAATTTTATTTTTAGATTCTCTCGTCACACATGGAGGTCCGATGCAAATGTCACGGCTTGTCAGGGAGCTGTCAACTGCGGACGTGCTGGCGAGCCACACCCGACTTCAGAGTCGTCGCTTCTAGTATTAAACGACAATACCGCAAGGTGTTTATGATTGTTTTTTTTTTATTTATTTGATTATTATTTTATAAATAAAAATATAAATTAAGTAAAATTATCTTAGGTTCTGTTAAATATCTAGAATTTCTCACATATTGCAGGAGGTGCAGAGAGAATAAATGCATTATACGGTTGTTTACTTTCAGCCTATTTGATTGCGGAACCCAACACTGTATTTTCCTTAAGGATGATGTTTAATAAATATTGAAGAAAAAGAAATATTTTAAATGTAAACATTCTTCTTATTTAATAAAAATTCACCATTACGCTACGATTGTGCCCTTATCTTAGCTTTATTAGTAAAGCACAATACTTATTTAAACCTCAAAAATCATCAATTTTCCAAATATTTTTATTATATTTATTTTTTCATACTTGTAATTTAGGCACTCATCGTAGCCCAAGAGGAGTTAAACAACGACCCATCCGTTTTACGAGGTCGACCACGGGGCAGGAGGAGGAGCCGCGCTCGACCAGCCCCAAAATCTAGCCTACTCTTTTTTGAAAGGTGAGTATTGCATTTAAAAAATATTTAAATATTCTGCTATACCTACCGATATATTGCACATAAATATTTAGTTTAAAAAATATTAGTACGTATATTATTGGTAGTTTAACATAATTTGAATCGTCAAGGATTAACGATTTGCTTAATTTTTTATATCTATTGTAGCCATAATATGTACTCGTATCGGATTTATTGAACTTTTTACGTACCTCCCTCGTCGCTTATTTATTTAATCTCTATCTTAATTTAAGAAAAGTTCAATTTATTCTTCTATTATCAGATCTCCAAGTTTTTGCGAAGTTGACCCTAAAATGGACTCCGCGGGTACAACAGGCCGCGTGTGTCGTATCGGAAGGACTTCTCGTACTGGATCCTGTGACCTTCTATGTTGCGGACGAGGTCACGCCCTCATCAGAAAGTCCAGTATTAAGCCCTGCAATTGCACTTTTCATTGGTGCTGTAGAGTGGATTGTCAGAAATGTCAAGATGATAAATGGGTTGCCATTTGCAAATAATGAGTAGTTATTGCATGACTTTTGCTATCAAACATTATAATTTATTATAAAAAAGATATGTACATGGCTTAGAAATTAACATTTCAAAATTTACAATCGTATAAATATTTCTTTTCCTGAATTCACATCACTTTTGACTACAAATGTCTTTTAGTGCAGCAGTGTTTTTTTTTATTTTAATCGCTACAAATATGTAACACGATATGTGCGGTTTACTTTTATTCTGAATATATAAATCCTGCAATCTTTTTTACCAAACTTGACAAAAGACAGACTTACAGTAGCGGCCATATTAGCAAATTGTAAATTACTTAGTCGATATTTTGTACTTGCTAGATATGATTTTATTTTTATTAGATATGTAGTTCGTAGTTGTATATTTAGCAGATAGAGCACAAAAAGACAATGTAGTCGTTTTTTTAACTGTATAGTTGAATAATATACAGTTAAAAAGTATTACAACAAAATTCATCACATTCTAAGATTCTAGATCAACGAAAAAATCTAATTATAGCGATTTCCATGAATGTCTGTATATACTCTAATAATATAGTTTCAGAAATATTAAAAAAATATAATTTATATAAAATTTTTCCGCTTAGTTAAGTTCAGGTTGAATAATATTTATAACATTAAACTGTAAAAATAGATCCACATATCAATATATTACTATTATATTCCAAGTAGGTAAATATAAGCGTGAAGTATTACTATTCTAAGTAAATGTTAGGATTAATAATTAATATAGATAGATCATATATACCTTATAGCTTTATTAATAATTTAATACAACTAAGAACTGTCAGTATTATAATCTTTCTAGGTAAGAATAGTTATCGTTTATAATTTTTTTACAAAAGCAACTTCAAAAAATCTGGCTGAATACGTAATGAAATAAAAAAATATTAATTTAAAAAATAATGCTAATCATTAATTACTATTTTGTTATCTTATATTATAAGTATAACGTTTAAAAATATTAACCATCGAAATATTGGCTAGATATATCAATATAATAATAAAATTAAATGTTTAGTAATCTGCCCTAAAGTACTTTTTTCGCATCTTAATCCACAAAAGCTTAAAAATGCAGACTTTACACAGATGCCTACATCACTTCTTACAGATTTATTTCATTGATAAATAATAATAATAGAGTGTAAAAAATAAATGAACTTTTATTCCTTATTTTTTCACGAGACATATTATTTCGTTTTTGTGTAAAAAGATATATTAGATGTATAGATGAATAAAAATATTCTGTAGCATTTGTCTTTAGCTAATATTCAACATTCCTAACATTGTAAATATAATCGTATTATTATTTCCTCTTTTTTAATAAACCACATTCCCATTTAAGTGATATTATTATTTATTTAGTATTTATTAATGATATTATTGTAACATTTTTATAGACATATTAAAACAATCAGAAATAAGTTATGTTTTATTTTACAACACATAGTTACTTTTAACTCTTGAAATTTTAAACGTATTAATGAAAGATGCATTAGTTAATGAAATTTTACTAATTATACTGCTTTATTGAGAAGAAAATAGCTTTAAATTTAAACTTTATGCGCTCTATGTATGTGTGTGCGATAAAAGTGTTTCCTATATTTCTAGTACTTTCTATATAAAATGTAATACACAATACTAGGAGTACAGTGGACCTTATGGACTATGCTACACTTTCGTTATTTTCCCTTTTCGGGATCGCACAAAAATACTCCGTTTTTAACATAAGATTAATAACTTTGATATAATGGGCCCAAATGTGTGCTTGTATTATACATATATAAACTTTCCTCTGGTATCACTCGATATCTATTACTTAAAGCCGCATTAAAATTCTTTACGTTAGAAGCAAATAGTGTAAAAATAACAAAGTTAAAATTCACAAAAGAAATTCTAAAAATGTGCACAGCATTTGTTTTTATTTTCTTAATTTTGCCTCAGTAAAGGCAATAATTACATTAATTATTTAACTTTAACGTTAATTAAAACGGTAGCTAATTACATTTTAATTAATCCCACAGTGGATAAGAAGCCATATTAGGTAAATAAAACTTTTTTCCGATGTACGTAATACAGGGTGCGTGGTTTATTTGGTTGTATAACACGTGACCAGCTCAACTGTACTTGTTGTTATATAATTAAGAAGTTAGGAAACTGGTGAACAGAAGGAACCTGGGAACGTTATGTTTAGACACTACATTTAATATTTAATTTCCTGTTGTAGAAATCGCACCCATAACCTGTCGTGTTAACAGTTACACGCTTGTGCCCCTGCACCACCACTGGCCTCTACTAGAGCTTATACTGAATCTGTAACATTTATATTTACACAATAGAATTATTCTAATAAAGAAGATGCGTTTGTAACTAATGTAATACATAAGAATTTTAATCATAATTTATGCTATTTAGCACACACAAGCGGGCGACCGTAGACAATAACAGTTTTTCCTTACTCGAGAATATGAAATATTTAACATTTTCTTCGCTCTGGTAACGAGACAGATCGTGGCGTTGAGTTCCGCTACTTTACATGCAATGCCTCCAGTAGTAGGCGTAAAGTAGGAAATGGAGTGTCCCAGGTTCCCTCTGCCTACACTGCTATGTGTGGGATACAGCGTAAAGCTAAAATAATACATAGACTTATTTTAACCGTTAACGTGGCTCTTAAAATTGTACACGTACGCAAGTTTTATGGATAGTATAAGATAATCCTTAAAAAACTATTAATATATTTTACAAACATAATATTATATTAACTCTAGTATAGAAGGCAATGCAATAGCTGTCGTTAATTATTATTTCATCATAAAATATATATATTAAAATTCTTTGCTATTAAAGGTTTCAAGTATTTAGAGATGTTAGCCCCGAATTAAATGATTGAATAATTAATATTTTATAAAATACTTAAATTCAAAATTGTATAAATCTGTGAATCGACTTACGAAACACAAAAGAGACTATAATTTATTAACAACATTCCGCTAGTTTATTCCACTTTAGGAACTCTAGCCATTACACAGCTTTTTTATAACTTCCTATGTTGATATTAAAAATGGCTAAATAAACGATAATACAATATGAAATAATGTATACTATAATGCACACTATACCTACAGATTTACTTTTCCTAAATTAGGTACAACTTTACATTTTTACAATCAAATCAAAGTTCTCAATCAATAACAAGTTCGTCACTTATCAAAAAAGCACATACTTAAACTCAATAGACAGACAAACAAACAAATAGCTATAAATATAAAAAAAAATGATCTCCAAATCGCGTAAAGGCATTTCTAACAATAAACTTAGACAGATTGGGCTTCCAGTGTAACATTATTGACAGGTTTACGGTACACAAGACAACTCGAGTGGCAATCTCTCCGCTTTGTGTTGAAGTCCATTCAGCTCTTGCATGCTTGATGGAGTGTTTTCGCTATGACTGATCGATTTTAAGATTAAGAAGGATCACTTGTCCATAACGCTAAGTATCAATAACTGTAGTTATTTGGAGAACAGGAAACCGATTGTTACAACTACTGGGTATTTTTAAATGCGATCAAAGATGTTTTTATCTTTAAATCGCATTAATAGATGGCTCTTACCGACTTTACATAACTGAGATGCAGTTGGATTGTATATTTGCATACAATGTTATGTACTATGTACTGTAGTATAAAATATATATACTAGTAAACGTAATATACTTAGCCAATTATTATTGTTAAAATATAATAGAGATCGTCGTATCATATAACATTATTATAAATATAAAGTTTGTGAGGATGGATGTTTGTTCCACTTTCACCCAAATATTACTAAATGGATTCTGATGAAACTTTACAGTAATATAATTTTATTTAGATTTTGTAAACTTTGGCTATAATATAAAAATAAATTTAGGCGAGTGAAGCCGCATGTGAGCCACTACTTAAAATGTGATAGAAATTAAACATTTTATTTATGGTTTACAGTTTCTTCATCTCGGGAATTCATATAAAGTAAATTTAGGTATTGACTTTATCTAACTTTACTTAACTCTAATATATAATATTAAAATTTCGTTTAAATTATTACAAAAAGAATACTGAAAAAAAAACAAGATAGTTACTTTAGTAACGAAATATTGAAGTCACAAACTTGCTTATCAAGTTAACAATAAAACCATAAGACACTTTCGGGATAAATCAGTAGTCTTATTCTAACTCTATTATAAAAGATTACTGCGGATTTCGTTCCTGAAGCCCCTACACTTGTTAGGTATCACGGCTGCTAGGCCTTAGTTCACCCCGTGTTGACTTGCTGTCCAGACGTACGGTGAGACAAAATAATATAATTTTTCTTATATAACATACTATATACTTCATAAATCTCAATTTTATGATTTGTGCAATTTTTTTTTATATTTTTTGCAACAGTAATTTTGTGCTTAGTTGAATGTAATTTGATTTTTATCCTTTTAAGTTTTACATACGAATGACCCGACAATAAAATGAAGGACGGCCTCAACATACCGTCCTTGCCAAGTCCCCAGGACCGGTACACGTTAGAGAAGAAACTCGGTACAGGCGTCTTCGGGGAAGTTCACATAGCAAAAGACAATCAAGCCGCTGGCAAAGCAGTTGCCATTAAAATACAAATACTTACAGAGGAGAGCGACCCGCATATTCAAGATGAATACAAGATTTTAAGAGACTTTACTAAACATCCTAATGTCGTCGATTTTTACGGAGTTTTTTGTGACAAGTCCGAATATGTTAAGAAAATCTGGTTTGTTATTGAGGTTTGTTCATGTAATTGATTGGTGGAACCTCATTTAGAAATACAGCACAAAGAGCTTTCTCATCAACTACAACGATTCTCTATTTTCCAGTTATGCGAGTATGGATCTGTCATCGACATTGTCAGGAAACTTAAAGCGGTCGATAAAAAAATGTCCGAAGAACACATCGCTTACATCCTCAAATATACGATCAAGGTAAGCCCATATTCGACTGACTATAAACATGTCGTTCGTCACATTCGAGTCAAGATGGCTGTTTATAAAACAAAGGGCCTGCCAGTCCAACTTTCAACGGCTGAATCAATTGGTAGGTACTTTGAATGCAAACTCAATTGTTCTCGGAGCTGCGTCCGGGCGATTCCTTCTCTTGGCGTGACGTGGAATAAAATATAGCCGGGCGAATGTCCACGTACGTTGAAATACTATCTAGGGCCATTACTTAAAATGCACGCCGCTTTATTTGATGTGATTCGCGACGGAACAGTCGAACTTGTCGATGTGAATGTCGGTGCGCGCCCGACACACCGTGATGGCCCCCCATCGCGGAGCATCGCTCAATTATCGTAAATAATGCTCGCACACACAAGATATACGGTGCTCGGTCGCGGTAGCCGGTGATCTCTGGCTCTGGTTTCTATCAACACAGAATCCCCCTTACACTCATAGCTTTAGAGCCCCAAATTCTAAGCACAAATCAACATTTAAAGCTCGATGGAATCTAGATGGGATTAAATGTATATTATCTTTGTGCAAGCCACTTGCCTCACAATACCAGTGTCTCCTCTTTGTGAATATATTTTACTTGCATATCTAACGATACTGTCTCGCCTAAGGCTGTATCGTGAACGACAATGCTATATTTCAGTAATAGGCCAATAATAAATAATAACTATTATTAACTTGTCATTGAAGACTATAATAATAATTATTAGGCGAAGTATTTACGATATCTATGAACGACTAAATATAAAATTCATGCAAATAATAATTATTATAAAATAAAATTAAATTAATTAAAATTAAAAAATCTGCTGTGTGCAGGATACAGCGTATTGATTTAATAATAATTAAAATTAATTAGTTTTCATAATATTGATGTGATAAATAAAAGTGTTGTCAAATAAAAAGTATTTTCATATAATTAAATTACTGCTTGCCACCCCTGTTCGACCCATTGTAGTGAATGCATTAACCAAATGATATATAGGTACAGTAGAACGCAGACAAGCTGCCACGGGAGAGACCTGATGCGTATGCAAATAGCGCCCAATGAATCTCAGGGGCGTGGAGCACTTGATTGACACTGACATCAATATCAGCTCGTCTTATTGAGGTCTTTCTTTAGGGCGGTCCCTGAATCAATCCTTGTCAAATTTTATGTGTTAAGGTTCTTTGATTGAAATAATCTTTCGTCTAAATTAATAAAAAATATTTAATAGCTGTGGTTTTGGGATTAACGTTTTTTAGGGTTCCGTACATCAAAAAATGGAACCTTTATATAATAACTAAAATCACGTAGTATCACAAGCTGAAATTAATATCAAACCATCAGTTATACGGACTCTTCGAACACAGATAAAATCAAGTTTCTAAGTCATCGTAATCAAAATATATGAACATTTCTGAAACTTATTTTTCGCCGAGTAATAAAAACCTATAGGATACTTCCCTTGGATCTACAGTTATAAAATTTACTAGCTCGGAGCGGAGTGTCTTAACACTAGGCTCCCTCTGCCTACCCTACTACATGCAGGATGCAGGGTAAAACTGAAAAAAATAAAATAAAATCAGTGCGGGCATATGCAAACCTAAGTTGACAAACTTAAGTTTATCAACTTTTATAAGTTGTAGGTACTTCTCATTGACTTACTATCCTGAAATTGGTTCGGAAGCCTCGTTGGGCGATTCTGACTCGCACTTAACCGTTTTTTTATTTATTACGTAAAATTAAACATTTTTGTTTTTTAAATAAAAATATACAGGTGAAATTTATTATAAAAAATCTTTATCATTCCAGGGCCTTGTGTATCTACATGATAACGGTATTATTCATCGCAATTTACAATGTAGTAATATACTCATCAAAAAAGATGGTGAAGTGAAAATCACAGATTTTGGCTTATCCTGTAAATTGAACTCACCAGAAGATATATCCAAAGTAAGTGTAGGGTCACCGAGTTGGATGGCACCCGAAGTTGTCACAATTGGTGAAGAAGGTTACGGAAACAGGGCCGATGTATGGGCACTTGGTATTAGTACCATAGAAATGGTGGACGGAATTGCTCCTTTCGAAAAAATGCATCCAACAAGGGCTTTGTTTCAAATAGAAAGAAATCCTCCACCGTCGGTAGCTAAGCCATCAATGTCATCTAATGAAATAAACGATTTCATAACAGAGTGAGTCTAAATTGTGCTTTACTCAATATTTATGTAAAATGTTTGTTTTAAATAACTTGTTTATACTTTATAGGTGCTTAGAAAAAAATCCTGAGCATCGACCATTTATGATGGAACTTGAAGAACATCCTTTTATCCAATCTGTGCCTGAAAATGATTTTCATGTACGACCTTTAATAATTACTATTATTACTATCTTATTATATGGGTTACTATTTTATAAATAATTTATTTTCCTTAACAGCTGTCGACTGAAATTAAAATGCTCGCCGCTGACCTTACTGAAAAGGAAACACCATTTAAATCTACAGACAGAATAATTAAAAATGGTCTTTTGATAACCGAGGGTAGTCGAGAGCCAGAAACAATGCAAGTTGAAGACCTCGCTGCCTTGGATTGCTTAACAGAGGACAATCTATTATGCGAACTGCAAATTAAATACCAAAAGGGCATATTTATGTCTTTTATTGGCGATGTTCTTTTGATACTAAATCCTAATACTAACGAGGACCTTTACAACGAGGAAGTAATTAATTATACTCCTTAATTTAAAAAATATAATAATTAAAAATTATATATTTATTTGCTTAAATTATTTTATTTTTTCAGTATCATAAAAAATACGAGTGTAAATCGCGATCCGACAACGAACCTCACATATTCGCTGTGGCAGATGGTGCATATCAAGATGCGTTACATCATAATGAGCCACAGTATATCCTTTTTTCTGGAGAAAGCAAATCGGGAAAATCTACTAATATGATTCACGCACTCTCCCATCTGACTCATTTGGGTTCTATGAAAAATAACACTGGCGAAAGAGTGCTAAAAGCTGCAAGTGTCATTCAGGCCTGTATAAGCGCAGCGACGCCCATGAGTACAGATTCTACTCGAGGAATATTACAAGTACAAGTGACATACGGAACGTCTGGAAAATTGAGTGGAGCTATATTTTGGCTGTATCAACTCGAAAAATGGCGTGTTTCTTCTACTGACATGTAATAAAATAGTATTTTATTGCATTTTTTATATATTTTAAAAGAAACTCTGTTTGGTTTGGTTTAGCTTCACGGTGTATCCCGCGCAGGGCAGGGTAGGTAGAGGAAACCTATTGTTAAGACACTTGGTTCTCTATTTCACCTAATTCTGGAGGCATTGTGTGTTGAGTGGCGGAACTCAACGCCGCTCTTTACCTCGACACCAGATCGAATTAATGAAAATATTAAATATTTCATTTCTTAGAGTGCGAATCGAATCCACAACCTGTCGCGTTTACAGTCACACTTTGTGCCCCTGCACCACGACTGGCCTAAAACTCTGTAACCGGATTAATTGCGTATATCACATTGTGCATTTTTGAAAGTGTGTGATCTTGGTCTTTTGGATTATCACGGATTACCGCAAAATATTCGAAACGCTGGGTTTCCAAAAATATATTACACTCAAATATACGCGATTTGTCCATTAATCTCATTATTTAATGAAATAAAAAAAATACCATAATTAGCTCTATATATTTCACTTCTATGTACATTTCAGGACTCATGCCAATTTTCATCTACTTTATTATTTCTATGATGCTATGGAAGCACAGAACAGACTAGATGAATTTTCCTTAGAACCAAACAGAAACCATAGATATTTGAGAATTTTAGAAGAGCCAACAAGAGGTACACCAAGAGGAGTACGAGAATCTCCTCAAGAAAATGCAAATCGTTATAAGGAATTTGTAGAAAATTTAAAAGTTCTTGACTGGGAAGAAGAAGATATAAAATTTTTAGAAACTCTTTTGGCCTCAATATTAATTTTGGGAAATGTAAGATTCAGAGATGGTAAGAACGGTTCCGCCGAAATTGAAAATGTTGACGATGCAAAAAAAATATCAAAGCTTTTGTCACTTGAAGAAGTAAAATTTCTTTGGGCCCTTCTCAATTATTGCCTTATCGAAAACGGAGCTGCTGTGAAAAGAAAGCATGCTACAGACGAAGCTAGAGACGCAAGAGACACTCTAGCAAGTGCCCTATATAAGCGGTTGATTGATTGGTTGATAAATCTTATAAACGGCAAATTATCGTTTATGCGTTCAGTTTTGTAAGTATAATAAAAAAACCTGCATATTTTTTGTAGTTATGAGCAGTAAGTATTTATTTTTTTGTCTCTTTTTTAGCGGCGACAAGTTCTCTGTGAGTCTGATAGATATGTTTGGTTTTGAATGTTACCACCGAAATCGATTGGAGCAATTGATTGTTAATACGACAAATGAACAAATTCAATTTTTATATAATCAAAGAATGTTTGCCTGGGAAATGCAAGAAGCTGCCGAGGAGGAAATACCCTTTACAGCATTTCGGTTTTACGACAATAAGAATTCTGTCGACCAACTAATGGGAAAACCAATGGGCATTTTTTACATATTAGATGATGCTAGTCGTACTGGCAATGGACAAGATTTTATTATAAGTATGATAAGATTGTGATAAAACATTACTTGGGTTACATATATTTTGTAAGTACTATCTAAAATAAGGCTTTTCTTATTTGTATTAGGTACTATCAAAACAAAATGCAAGGGCCCTTACGTGAAAGTATCTGGTGGACATGAATTTAGCGTAGCACATTATACTGGAAAAGTAAACTATGATGCTCGAGAAATGGCGGATAAAAATAAAGACTTTCTTCCACCAGAAATGATTGAAACTATGAGAGCCTCAACGAATCTCAATTTGCAGCAATTATTCAAAAATAAATTAACTAAAACCGGTAATTTAACAGCTGCCTCAAATCAAAGTCCAGCCGCTTCAGGGGGGCGGTCAAAGCCGGAAAAAGAAATGGAAAATTTGAAAGCAAGAGTAAGAATATTATTACAATATTATATTTTAAAATTCCTTAAAATTATTATGTACTAATAAATTATATTTTGGCAGAAGTTTAACACATTTTCGAAAGGCCAATTTTCACAAGTACGTCGAATGAGAACCGCCTCCGCTACATATAGATCTACCAGTTTGGAATTACTGAAGCAACTATCTATTGGGCCTGGTAGTGGCGGCACACATTATGTAAGATGCATAAGGACTGACCTGAATGACAGTCCACGTGGCTTCCAAAATGAAGTTATTAGACAACAGCTCAGAGCATTGGCAATTTTAGATACAGCCAAAGCTCGTCAGAACGGATTTTCTTGCAGAGTACCATTCGCAGAATTTATTCGAAGGTCAGTAAAAGAAATTAAAAGATTGACATTTTACAGGTATACGATTCATAAACTATTGCTAAAGTTTTGATTCTTATACAGGTATCGCTTCTTGGCATTTGACTTTGACGAAACTGTAGATGAAACTGCAGATAACTGCAGATTACTATTGATTCGTCTGAAAATGGAAGGCTGGGAGTTGGGTAAAACTAAAGTATTTTTAAAATACTATAATGAGGAGTTTTTATCACGGTAACTATTGCATGTAGAATTGTTTTCATAGACATTTTTTAACGCTATGTGATTAATTTCAATATTAATGAACAATCAGGTTATATGAGATACAAGTTAAGAAGATTATTAAGGTACAGAGCATGATGAGACTTTTCTTGGCAAAAAGAAACGCCGTGAAAAATAAGTCTAAGAACTTGCATAGTAAGTGTTGAAAATTGTTTTCATAATATTAGATGTCTGTAGGTACTATTTTAACACGTTTACATTTTAGTTCAAGAGTTGAAAAAACAGATATCGTTAACCGTATCGGAAGAAGAGGCTGCTGTCTTGATACAAAAGGGTAAGTTGTTTTTAGTAGATAAATATATAAATATTAAAAATATTTTTCATGTACCTAGGTAAACTTATAATGTTGTAAGAATAAAAGCTTACGGTTTTTTTCTGCTTCACGCTGTATCCATAGTAGGGTAGGCAAAGGGACCTAGTGTTAAGGCACTCCGTTCTCTTACTTTCCTCCAAATTTTCGAGGCATTACGTGTTGAGAGGCAGAACTCGATGCCGCGCTCTCGCCTTAATGAAAATATTATTAATAAATAATAATTCATTCCTCCGAGTGTTAAACAAACCCACAACCGTCGCGTTACAGTCACACACATAATATTCCTGCGCCACGACGACCTCTTACAATGTGTTTATTATATATATTTTACAGCATATAGGGGGCACATAGTGCGCAAGGCATATAAGCCTATTCTGAACAAATCTACAGGCGAGATTGATGAAGAAACTGCTTCTTTTCTGAAGCGATTTGCTATGAAATGGAAGAGTCGATCGATATTCCAAGTACTCCTACAATACAGAGCCATGCGTTACCAAGACTTGGTACATTTTTCACAACAGGTATAAATTTTAAATATTTCCATCGCTTCTTGTGTGCTCAATAGAGTACCCAACTAAACTTATATCATTCCTTCACTAATAAGAGTTATACTGTCTGTTATAGCCTGATATCCCATTGCCCCCGGACCTACGTCATTTTAGCAATGCTGAAATTTTGGAGACTATTAGTCTTATATCTAATTTAGACAGCGTGCTTACCCACTAACTTGAAAGTAAGGTCTTTTCATCGGTAGCGCCAAATAAAGGCTTCTGTCTGGGAGGATGATTGAGCCATCGGTTTGGTCTGGGTGCTTATAAGGGGTCTTGAAATATAGTCTGTAAATAATATATTTAAAATGAAAGCTTGCTAGTATAAAGTAATTTGTCCCAAAAAGCAACCTTTAGGACGTCTGGCAGGAGTGAATGCCCGCGTAAAGGTCTGGTAATAATAAATATACATACTTTTCGTTATTTTTCACTTCTTCTTAGCGTTTCTACTTTAACGTAGATGATCGTTTACCTTAACTTGGCGCTACCTGTAAAAGGGCCCTACTTTTAACTTAGTAAGTACGCATACTATTACTTTCTAGACTATTAATCCTCAAAATTTCAGCTTTGCTAAAATGACGTAGGTTTAGGGGCCCTGGGATCTCAGTCTATTATATTTACTATATTCTCTACTAGTTGCCATCTGCAACTTACATTTTATCAATTCCTTATAGGTCCACATATATAACCAAGCTGTTGTAGAAGCTCTTCTTAATACTAGCACTGCGATTGGTCTGGAAAAAGTTGACCCTCACGCTAAAGAGAAGACCTTCTTGGGAGCAGCCCCCGCCACTGTTTGGAAATTACCATTCCGCGTAGACCAAATACAATTTTTGGACACAACTCATATGTGTGACCCCTCTGTCAAGAGCACGTAAGTATTTAATCTGGGCATTGGGTTATATGCAAATGTTACAGAAACTTTGGAAAGAAATTAAGTAATCGTATCAATATAGATACTATGAGGAATAAACTCTATTTAAAACTTCTTTAAACTTTACTTTTTTAACAGCATTTAAAGCTTTATTACATGATTTATATTTTGAAATTAGAGGGTTATGTTTATACAACTAGCATACAATTTAATGTCCATAAGCACTAATCGTAGAAGTTGCACAAATAACCACAATCATGTGTGACCTGCACCGTTCCTTTGTAAAAATTACTATCTACAAACTCTTCGAAAATATCAGAACTTACGACAAAATCAAAATTGGTTTTTTATTATAGGGATACATTTGCAAGTCCATATGATTCTGACAACGAACAATGGGATGAACCTTTGAAACGTCGTTGCAGTGCGGTTCAAACGGATCCGTTCAAAGCATCTACGAGCACCCAAACGCTCATTACCGTGCCGTTCTGCCGAGATCCAACACAACCTGTGCCAATTCTACCACCCGACGAACCCGACGTTTACTCCAACTCGCGGGCGACTTACAGCAAGCCCGTTATATACAAGAAACCACCAAGTCTCTCCCCTTCAAGTTTTTACCAACCCCCAGCCCCATGGTCTGGTGGAGATGACACTGATGTCTTGGAAAATAGCGCAGGTCGTAGAGGTGGGTATACGCGTAACTTTACCGTGGATAAAAGCGATTTGCCAGATCCCATAAGTGAGCTTCAGGCCATGGGCAGATCCTCGAGAGATCCGAGACATGAAGATGACGATGATGAACCACCATTTAACTTTCAGGCAATGTTGAAAAAGACGCCGAAGAATAGAGCGTCCATGAAACGACAAGGTGAAGCGTGTGAACCGTATGATAACAGATCTAGAAACTCCAGTACCCGTCATATAAGCCCTGGATATGGGGCTCCAGCATCCAGAAGGCACATTATTTCACCCAGTGAAGCCTCCTCTATGGTTACTTCACCGACACATTCAATTGCATCAAGTAAAATGCCGCCGAGATACGATTTCGACAGGTCTCCTAAAGATTTCGACGAAGACAGATTTGAAAAGCGCTCCCCGACTACCCGTTATAAAGATAATAAAGACGAAACTGAAACCATCGAGATAGCACCGGGAATCACTGTAGAGGGCTCCGTGGCAGATTTATAAATAAAATAAAATTTGTTTTGAAAAAATATATTTAATCTCCACTTTGTTTGAAGCTTACATCTAAAATGGCATTACTTAATATTTTTGAATCTGCTATTAAAGCCATGTATTACTTTTTTAGTACTACTTATCGTTTTATGCTTAAGTAAAATATTCTTCTCAATAGAGTTAAGTATATTAAATACAATTTTCGAAACTTTAAAGCGAATCATCATGGTATCATAAATTTTTATCTCAATCTTCACTCAATACGAATCGTAGAAAAATATGTCATTTTAAACCTTACAAAGAGTACCTTATTCAAAATTGCTTTGGTAACTTATTTTTTACTTATAACCTAAAGTCAGTATTATTATAAGTTAAACGTTATTTGAGTTAGGCGTGTGGTCCACTTAAACCGGCTATTGTCTTCTTAATTATCATAAAATTATATGAATACTTAAAAATAAAACATTTTAAATATAAATTATTCGAAAATGTTAGAGAAGTAGGCTTGTTATCACATTGTGTAATCCATAGTATAATAAAGATATTGATACTGAGGCGTTTTTATTGTATTTATTATATTCTTTTCCTAAATAGTCAAGAAAAATAGTCTCCACATGTATTTTTTTTTTCTTTAAAATTAAAACAGAATGTTAAATTAATATCTCCAACAATTAATAATAAAAATAAGCTATCAAAAATTAAACCATATACAAATTTAAATATTTTTTATGTTATGTAAAAATATGATTTTGTATATTGTATTATTTGTATCGTTTTTTTTTTCAAATAGGCATATAGCTGACTGATATGTTTATCATAAGAAATTTTAGTTTGCGACCCATATTTATATTTTCCATTTTAAATTACTATTCTGACAATTTTTATATTTCTATAAATATTTCACTTACAATTAAAGATAGTAAATCCAAGTTAAAAATATCTCCAATCAATATAATAAATTTTACATTTTTCCAAGTTATAAAAATACAAGTTTTCTTTCAAGTAGTTTAGATTAAAAGACTTATAAGCAACGATCACATGATTTTAGCATAATCCTTGAGTAATATTGCTTAAAAATTATTTCTTCACTATATCACTCGATTTCATATAATATGACTTACAGACACACATACAAGTTCAAGCACAATAATTTTAACTTTTCGAGTCTTAGGCCTAGTTTTGCGTATACCCATAAATGAACTTGACGATCTATTACTAAACATCACATCTTAAAGTTATTGCCAAAATGTTAATTAAACTTAAATCTACACACTTCAATCGTATAAAAATAATTTCTTATATAAAATTTTATTTTGTAACATTAAGAGCCAGGATATTGACAGTTGACTTAAGATAAATTTATAGTCTGTGTTTATAACTTTTGTATAAAAACAAAATACAGTCGAATTGATAACCTCCTTTTACTTTTGTTCATAATAATTTGTGAGTAGTGAGTAGTTCATAGTAATTATGTAAACAGCGATCTTCAAAATTGTCAAATTATAAATGAGTATTTTGTCGAAAGTAAATAAAGAATTAATTATTTATTTTTATTTGACTTATTTTATCATAATCATATTAGCCCAAGACCCCAGGGCTCCCAATCCTACGTCATGAGAATTGGGACCTGTAAGAGCTAGCGACAAATAAAGGTACATCTCTGTCTGGATGAATGATTGAGCTATTGGATCGGTCTGGGACGTCTGGCAGGAAAAAAGTAAAGGCCTACGTGAAAGTTCTGGTAATCATAAATATATATTTTTCACATTATTTTTATATCGTTCGTATTTAAAAACATATTTAAATACGAGCGTATCTACTTTAACATAGGTGGTGTACCTTAAGTTGGCGCTACCTGTGGAAGGCCCCTACTTTCGAGTTAGTAAATACGCATACAGTCTTAATTACATATTAGATAAATCCTCAAAATTTTAGCTTTGCTGAAATGACGTACGTCTGGGGGCCCTGGTATCTGAGTCTATATGTAAAGTGTTTATTTTGTATAAATAATTAATTCATGAATTGCATTTCATAATATCATTATTTTTACAAAATTAAATACAACAATATGTTTAATACAATAGCTTTTTGTACAATTGTGGACAGTTATTGTTAACATATTTTTTGTCGCTACAATAAAATAAAATATTCTTAACTAGTGTCATATTAAATCCTAAAAAATTTTTTTGAAGTCATGTCAAGTTTGTCTTTGACTACAGGTGAAAAAAATTACAAATTAGATGAAGACTAGCAAAATGGCGTTTTTTTAGTAAATGTTATTATTTTATTCAATTTCCATTTATTATTAATGAAAATATTATATTACAAAAGCTATATTTCTAAGACCAATTAAACATGCTAAAATGAAATTCTAAACAAACTTACATTCCTTACTTAATGAACTAAACCATTTGACTTATTAAATTGAGATCATTATATTATGAAATATAACTAAAATTATAACCAATTTCACTTAAATTATACTGACCATCTTGTTACTCATTGCCACAATATGATATTAAATAAAAAAAATATTAATATATTATATGTATTTATAAACGTTATCAATCTCATACGACGGGACATCTATAAGTTACGTGACACGTCACAGGAAGGAAGGGGTCGACGTAATGTGACATTGTGACAAGGGGTGAAGAGGAGTCACAAATTTCGTGATATCAACAATTTCTAGGGGTATAATTGCAAAATATATGACGTGATACTAGAAAGGAGAGGGAGAGAAGTCTCACAAATGTGACACTATGGCAAAGATGGGGAAGAGGTCACTGAATCACAAAATTTGTGTGACATAAGTACATAACTTATAGACGGTACTTTACTATTGCAAAAATTTTACATAAAATATTTACTAAGAACGGCAGGAATTGAACTTGTTTGACGGAAGTGTAATGTTAACAAAAAGAGAACAGAGTTAAGTGTTGAAATAACAATTGTTATGTCAACCCTATACATAAAAAAGATGTAAATATCGCATTACGAGAATCTATTTATCAACATACATCCTCTAGAGAAAAAAATAAAATACAGACCGCGAGGTCTAAACTGAACTGTTCATATACTCGTAAAGTGTAAGTGTAACGTCTCTTGCTTGGCCAAAACTGGTTTATACTGCATTTTCACAATAGCTTCGCATAATTAATTTTTACTATTTTATTTTTGGATTTGATTATTTAAAAGTTAAAGATAAAGTTAGTACTATAACCGTTCAAGCATGGAAAATTGATGTGAACACTATGTAAAACAAACAAAAATCATGGACACAACATTATCCTAGATGATATAACATAAGATTAATTATTATCTCAAACAACACATCAGACGAGAGTAAAAATTAAGAAGATGCAATGTCAGCTTAAAAGAATTGATATATGGACATAGTTGCCATTTTTGATGATTTCTAATAATACATTATATTTTTAAAAGTGTTACTGGCTCTCCTTTTATAATCACTCTCATAAATGAAAAGCTCAATTTAAACCTCGCTAACTGTACACATGTATAAGAAACCAAATAAGTTCATTTTTTGTAAATTTCTGTTTAGTATTGAAAAAAAATCATGAAAAAAAAACAATTGTTGACAGTAACAGTTCTAAAACAGATTATATAAAGATATTATTAAAAAAAATGAATATCTACATTGCACAATAGATATTTTTAAAACCTATTTTTATAAAATCTACAATGTTTTTATATGGAACTTTTAATAATCTAGGATTTGCATAACATGTACTGTTTTGTATATAATATTTGACAAAAATGGGACCAGAATATATTTGTATAAAAAATTATATATATTTTTATAGTGCAAAAATAAGTGAATATATTTATTCAATCCATATAAAGTAGTAACTTTTATGAATATAAAATATAATTTTTATCCTAAATATGATTTTAGAACAAATAATATATTATATAAGGTTATAATTTATAAGTATTAAATAATGTGAATGAATGATTATTACTTTGAGGACC